>QANZ01027638.1:132385-203080 GCA_003254925.1 Chamaecrista fasciculata | reverse complement strand
TTTTTCTCAAATAACGCTCACATGTTACTGAGTGATTATCCTAGAATTCACATGACATATACAGACCAAAAAGACATAATAAATTATAATAATTTGAGCATTTTAATTTTAAGAAAAATATTACAATATATGTTGTTTGTTTTCTTTGCACTAAAAAAGAAGCCGCAAATGATGTACATATTTTGATAGTTTGTCATCAACAATAAGTTTTAAAATTTCAACAACTATTTTAATATTGGCAAAAACATCTATTAAATATTTTGCCCAGCCCATTTTCAACCTTGTTTTGTTCTAAAATCTAAATTATCAAAATCTTTATAAATAGGCGAATTTTAAACTAAACTAAAAAAAATTAATATAACCGACACATGCCAAAGCTCCAGTTGGTCAGGTCAGTCCACAAAACGAAGCCGGGGCCTGGCAGTTTGAACTTTGAACTTTGAAGTGTGAGACTGTGGGGGTGGCAGTCTTGTAATTATGAGACGAAGGCAGGGACATTTGTGTACATATCGCTGGTCACCGCGAAATCATTTCCCCGTGTCTCGTGGAGTGCCTGTGTGAGAACTGAGAAGCACTTGAGGCCAAATTTCAATATGCACACAAACAAAAAAACACCGAAGTTGTGAGCGATAAGAGGCAGAGAGAGAGAAAGAGGCACTCTGAGTTTGAGCTGATTTCTGCGTTTCTCTGTTCAAATCCTACAAACTTTCACTCAGGAGAGCCAGTGGAAGCTCGTTCGCGCAAAGCAATGCCTGTCACTACCTCAATTTTATGATCCTTTTTCCCATTTTGACGTTTCTTTCGTCAATGTTATGAGCTTCGTTTAGAACCCAAAATAAAGTGCTCGTACTGCATTTTCTGGAGCAGGTGAGGGATTCCTGTGAGTATCTTGCGGTTGTTTTTTTTTTTTAAAACTAATCTGCATTGTGAATGAGTTGAATCTTTGACTATTCTTGCTTGCGGGTTTCTGAATTCAGCTACCATTTTTTTTTCTTTCTTGGAAGAAAAGTGAATGAAAACTGAGAGGAGTTGGATAGTATAATTGAGCCCACTTGGGTAAAAAAAAAAAAAAAAGAAATGGCCGNCTTGGGTAAAAAAAAAAAAAAAAAGAAATGGCCGAATGGGTGGTTCAGTTCGAGAAATCAAATCCAGCTACTTGAGAAGAGTTGGATAGTGTGATTAATCTCAACCAGAATGGGTAAACAATCAATCCTAGAAATCAAACTGGGTATTGTGAACTTGTGATTTTTGGTTTTCTTCAATGGTAATACGGATTTTGCAAATAAAACAATTATATTTCTTAGTTCAGCATTGTTGACTTTCGGCCCTAGTTCCTTTTTTTTCTTTGTTTAACTTCATATTCTCCGTTGAAAAGTGAGTGAAGAAGTGCATTGATTCTATTGTCTACTCAATATTTATTAGTTCGGTATTTTCTTTGTTCTCTCCGCTGCTCTAATTGCATTTGCAACGTTTTACAGTGCCTCTGTCTCCAAATATCCAAGATCTTGGAAGGCAATGCCAGTTAGGAGAGCTTCTTTAAGATGGTGGCTTGATCCGGCTTAAACATTTCGTTTAGTGTTCCTGAGTGCTGGTGGAGCAAACTATTGCAAGTATCCAAAGCCTGGAATGCCAATTTGATTCACTTAGTCAAAGGTAAAATGGATCCAAATATCTAAACTGTTTTCTGCAGTCCTTTTAGTCTTGAGTTGTTATATACTTAGATACAAATGGACTAATATTGTTGGATTTCTGGTTGATTTTCATAGAGAATGGCAGCTGCATGGGACCATTTTGGGGACATTGCAAACGTGGCCCAGTTGACGGGCCTGGATGCTGTGCGGTTGATCGGTATGATTGTAAAAGCTGCAAGTACAGCACGGATGCACAAGAAGAACTGCAGGCAGTTTGCACAGCATCTGAAGTTAATAGGGAATCTGCTGGAGCAGCTCAAGATCACAGAGCTGAAAAAATATCCTGAAACTCGGGAGCCTCTCGAGCAGCTTGAAGATGCTCTAAGAAGGTCTTACATTTTGGTCAATAGTTGTCAGGACCGGAGTTATCTGTATTTGTTGGCCATGGGCTGGAACATTGTCTATCAATTCAGGAAGGCTCAGAATGAAATTGATAGATACCTACGTCTTGTTCCCCTCATTACTCTTGTGGACAATAATCGAGTCAGGGTATCTGTTATGCTTAATGCCTTAATTGTATTTAATTCAGCTATCTCTTGTTATGAATATTCTTTTTAGCAGCAAAAAGAAGAAAAAGTTTGTGGTTGCCACGTTTTCCTTATTTCAAATATATGAACTACAAACCTGCTGTATGGAAACCACCATATTAATCAGAACTTGCAATGGTCTGCTTAACTTTGTAACTTTTTGACTAGCATGTTGTGAGTTTTTGTTTCTTTTCAAATGACTTTAACAATCTCTTCCTCCCCGGAAATATTCAGGAGAGGCTTGAAGTTATTGAAAAGGATCAGCGCGAATACACATTGGATGATGAGGATCAAAAGTTGCAGACTGTGATTTTAAAACCTGAACCTGACAAAGAGGATGCTGTGGTGCTGAAGAAATCTCTCTCCTGTTCGTACCCCAACTTGCCCTTCAATGAAGCGCTTAAAAAGGAAAATGAAAAGCTCCACTTGGAGCTACAAAGATCACAAGCAAATATGGATATGAATCAGTGCGAAGTCATTCAACGATTATTGGATGTCACAGAAGTTGCTGCTTGCTCTCTTCCAGAAAAGTGTTCGCCTGAAAAAAGTCACAAGAAAGTAGAGGATAATTACGTGGAGGCCAATAGTGACAAAGGCTATTCATCTGATGTAAAACCTCACAAGAAAAGAGACACTTCTTCAACATCAAGGTAATCTTTTTTTGTCTTCCCAATCCAATATGTATTTAAGGTTCACTCATGCTAACTGTACTAATCAAAATGAAAGTTAAGTATGTGAGTCTTAAGACAGTCACTGCTGATATGTTTTCATGCTGCTAAAAATAGTTGTTTATTTATTTTTTTGACAACTTCTTTTCCTTTATGATAGCTATTTTCCCTGTCTTGCAAATTTATGTTGACTCTTAGTGCCATGCTTTTTTCTCTGTACAAACAGATCATCAGTTTCAGGAAAGGATGGGCTGTCCACTGGGGGTCCATATCAGCAGGAAGAATGGCACACTGATTTACTTGCTTGTTGTTCTCAACCATCTCTATGTATTTTCTCTCCTCCTGCTAATTTTCTTTTCATTAGTTTTGGTCATTTCTGATTGAAGAGTGACTTTCAACAATACAAGCAATTAACTTGTTTTTGTGGTTTACTGCACATACTGATTTACTTGCTTGTTGTTCTGAACTATCTCTATGTATTTTTTTTTTCTCCTGCTAATTTTCTTTTCATTAGTTTTGGTCAATCTGATTGAAGATTGACTTTCAACAATGAAATCAATGAACTTGTTATATGTTTTTTGTGGTTCACCACATCTTCAATCTTGTAATTCATCTTTTCAACTCGTATGCCTTACCTTTGGCGAACACTTTCTGTGAGAGCCAGAGTATCACTTTCATGGATCAGCTAATTCTAATCTGCTTATTATGCCCCTTGTGTTTGACAAGAAAGTCCCTAGTTCACATCTGTAAACAATCTATTTTAACAATCTGAAGATCTGATACCTCCAGCTCCCCAACTCTGGGTATATTATCTGCCTATTATTGATGTGCGCCATGCTTTTGTGAGATAACATGTTTTAGGGGTTTGGTTAAGATATCTTCATTATCTTGAAATCATAATTCCTTCAATTTTTCGGCTTTTGTGTGGAATTTTGATGAGATTATGTTTGACTTTTATACATGGATGAAACAGATAGAATACAATATTTAGAAGGAAACTTAGAAATTTGGACAGATAGCATCAGCATGTGTGTTGTGCATGAGATATTTATTTTCATGTCTGTTTTTCTGGAAACTTGAATGAGAACTGAAGTTGGTTGTGGTAATTGTGGAGGCTCGGATTCTCTCTTCTTTTACCCAGCACAAAAGTAACAAAGTATCATTTATATCAATGTATATCAACCAAAACCAGTACTCCATTAATTTGTCATGTATATGCCAAAGTATACTTTGCATCCGAAGTAGTAAGTAGTTTTTTTTCTTCTTTTTGGCAGGTATAAAGACATTCTTCTACCCTTGTGGGACATTTTCAAAAATTGCTACTGTTGCAACAAACAGGCACATATGTAAGTAAACTATTATACAATTTCTGTTAGCATTTGAATGATGGATCAAAATCATGTTTTTATTTTGTCTATACATATTTCTTGGTTTTACTATTTTTTGTATACGAGGCTAGACTTCAGTTAGATCAAGTTAATCATGTGGAATTTTGACATTTATGTATTCAACTCAGATTTTGTACTATAGAAAAAATCTCTTCCTTGTGTCTTTCCCTGGAAAACTACTGTGGTAGAATTAAAAATTAATCTTCTTAATCAAAGTTTTAGAACAAGCCAAACCAACAGTTTCCCATCCACGTAATGAAGATTGAAGAGGGGTGGTTGGTGAATTTGACTAATAACATAGCTACTAATGGTGCATGGCACACTGCTGCAAAAAGGGGCATTCAGCTTCATGGCTTGTGGCAGGTTGGGTTACACATTCAGGCTCTGAACAATCCAAGATAACAACAATGCAAGTTTTTAGCAATTAATGAACATTGAAAACTCAAACTCTGATGGACGCGTGGGCAAAACCCAGTTTCTCTGAGTTGGGCAATGAATGACCAATTGAATATATGAAGGCGTTTAAGGTCACATTATAGAAATTTAATGAGGCTGCAGCAGTTTCTGAGTTGTGATCACAAAGCTGTGATGCAAAAGAGTGAACATAAAATTAATATACTATTCTACTCAACAGGAAAATCAGACAAAAAAATAGTACGAATAACAATATTTATAATTACCTCAACAAAGCCAAAGCATATGGGATGATAAAACAGCAGACTGAAGTGAGGCTGAAAATTAAAGGATGAACTGATGCAGGTGGTAACGTGGCAAGTAAAATTTTTATAATTTGAAAAATAGGAAAGGGAGTGAGACCTTCATGGGTTATTAGCAGAATGGAAGCAATTAAGCTATGGGATTTCCCGAGCAAAGACAAGCAAAATTAACACATAAAAGATGTCTTCCATGTTATCGAATTGGAGTAGGTTTAGAAAGAAGCATTGAGAGAGAGAGGAAAGAAGAAGAAAGAGATAAGAGCTGAACAAATGGACCAGAGCAGAATTCCGATATTGCTGTTGTCCTCTTGCAGAAAGTGCAGACACCTATGTAGGCTGAACATTAAGGGCAGGGCCGAAACATTCCCCTCTTCTCATTTTCATATGGTGCCCGTAATATGCCACAGAAAATGGCACATTTTTTATGTGTGGACAGTACTGGTGCTGTGCCACATGCTGATTACAAGCAAAGTAGTAGCAGCAAAGGCAAAACTCAACTTCCTCATATGTGATGGTTTAATGTTATTGAGACATAATGAATTGTTTAGTTGTAGTCTAAAAATCAAGAGTTCTGTTTTAACTTTTGAGATTATATCAAGCTTGCCAAAAGGTGCATGTCTCTTGTTTGATGTTACTCTTACCTCTGTCTGGGTCATTGTAACCCTAAAACATCTTCTGCTATATCTCTGTTTTCTGTCTTTCAGCTTCCGCAGAAGCATGTAATGAGCTGATGGCATATACATTAATTTTGTCATGCTGTTGCTACACTTGCTGTGTTAGGAGGAAGCTTCGAAAAATGTTGAACATCACGGTAAGGCTGACTAGTGCACAAATATGATTTTCCGTTGTTGACAATCACTTTGGGGGCATGAATCTGATCACGACCTCCTCCTCCTTACAGATACTTGTGTGTTTAGTTTCTTTGTAGATGTGGTTAGTCCAGTTTTTATTACAATGTTAAAATCTATGGAACACTTCTTAGGTTTTATCTTACATGGCATGATATTTGGAGGAATAAACTCTGCACCTATTTTTGTACCTGCCTAATATCAGTTGGCTGGCAGCTAAAATCATGTCACCCAAGAGGCCAAGAAATATATTTTCCCCTCGAGTGATTTCTAATAACCATCCAAGTGGGTCCTCATGATTCAATTAGCAAGCTGAATTGATGATTATAGATGATGTATATACTGAGATTTAAACGAACTTCAAAATTGTTTACTATGAATACCCATTTGTATTTTCTGGTTTTGCTACTTATTTTCATACCTTTCCAGGGTGGCTATGTCGATGATTTTCTCTCTCATTTAATGTGTTGCTGCTGTGCGCTTGTCCAAGAATGGAGGGAAGTAGAGATCCAAGGGGTTTGTGGTATGCCCTTCTCATTTTCGGGATGATGTCTGGAAAGTTTCTTTGTTACAGACTTTTGAGTTCCAGTTCAACTTGATTTTCCCTCAGTCTCTTCATTTTTCATCTTGGAAAACCTGTTGAAATGGGAATATCAAGGTGTAATAAATTTCTTTCTCAAAAAGGTATACATTGTTCATTGGTGTAATCCATTTTGCAGGACCTGAGAAGACGAAGACAAGCCCTCCACCCTCACAGTATATGGAATCTTAAGTTGGAATTGAAATTGTCAATTGACTGTTTAGAAATGTCAGTTTTCTTGAATAGCTTATTACTAACGAGAAGAACTGGGGTTTGCAACTGTTGCAGGAGATATGTATTTTGGCTTCTCGCCTGTCATCAGTTACCTTTATGTAAATTAATTTTTGTTCCCTCCAGATTTAGTTGATGATTTATATCATAAACTTTTTTTTTTTGGCCAACATATCATAAACTTTTCCTTATTTCTTGTCGAGTATTGAGTAGATTTCTTAGCATCTGTTGTCAACTTGATCGTGAGTGATGAAATTTACACCTTATCATCTAATATGATTATTTCTAAATAATCATATAATTCAATCATTTAAAATTTTACAAGTTTTTTTAAAAGGTAAAATTATTCAAATTGATATTTCCATTGTTAAAAATTTAATTTACACAGTTTAACTATAAAAAAACTTACTTTGAAGTTATTATAGATTAGTCATTTTATCATGTTCTTTCCACTTAATTTAATAGGAATGTTTAATTATGAAGTAAATCAATTTTTTGAAATTTGTTCTCACATATAAACAAATCTTTAAAATTTTATTTAATTAAATAAATTGAACATTCATAAACAACTTTGTTAAACATAAATAATAGAGATAGAAAACCATCTTATATAAATTATAATGTTATAATATAAGTGATAACTGATAAGCATTCTTAGTTTATTCAAATAATAGGTACTCTAACTTCATTAACAAGATATTGAGTTTGAATCTTAATAATAAAAACTTTTAAAAAATTATTCTAATTATAAGATCTCTCAAATTAAAAAAATTATTATCGCAAAAAAAAAATTTACAACAGGGTAAACACTAAGCACATTTTCAGTCCAAAAAAAAAACACTAAGCACATTTTATAATATATAAAACGTTTAACCAATGAACTGTCGCCTCGTGTAAGACCGGATGCGCCACAAAATCACCGTCATCACAAATTCACAATCATGAACCTTCTAGCAGCTCTTTAAATATAGGAACCGTACTAATATTTTCACATTTTGGGAAATTTATATTGGGCAGAAGGTTAGGGTTAGGGATTCGCTGTTTCTCGTTCTCGCATCAAACAGAGCAAATTCAGCCTTACCATACCGATCATGTCGAAGAAGATCACCTTGAAAAGCTCCGATGGTGAGGCCTTTGAAGTTGACGAGGCTGTGGCTCTCGAGTCTCAGACCATCAAACACATGATCGAAGACGACTGTGCTGACAGCGGTATCCCTTTGCCTAATGTGACCAGCAAGATCTTGGCCAAGCTAATCGAATACTGCAAGAAGCACGTCGATGCTGCCAATTCTGAGGAGAAAGCATCCGAGGACGAACTCAAGGCTTGGGATGCTGATTTCGTTAGGGTTGACCAGGCTACGCTCTTCGATCTCATTCTGGTAACTTGATTTTCCTCTTGTTATGTTGAGTTTGTTGGTGTTATATCTTGTTCACTTTCGGTTCCCGTTATGTCTGTTGATGTTCGAATAATTAGGGTTAGGGTAGTTTCGAATTGGGGGCTTGCATCGTTGTTTCTGTTGTAATTTACGTATGCGATTAGGGTGTGATTCGAACCTTAGCTGCGCTTATTTTAGTCTGACCAGCGCTTCAGGCTAGTTATATTCGTTTAACGATATAATGTTGCTCTAGGTTATATTGGGTTTTACGTTTCATCTGCTAATTTTAAATCAGGGTTTTCACACCGTGTCCCTTCCCCGGAAGAAAAAGAACCTGTTTCTTCTATGATACTGCATCGTTGCTATGCATCCCATAGCTACTACCAAGCCTACTCTGTTTGATACCCAAGCATTATACTCCAATCGTAGTTTTGCAGGATCCTTTTCTTGATGTTGGTGCTTTATTTTAGTTATCCATTCTATGCTTATGTTTGTGATTGAAACTGCAAGAGGAACTCATTGCTTCGTTGATATACCATATTGGTTCCTATATTGAACTTCCAGTAGGCGGTGCTATCTGCATTGTGTTTATGACATTTTCTTTCAGGCGGCTAACTACTTGAACATCAAGAGCCTGTTGGATCTGACATGCCAGACTGTAGCAGACATGATCAAGGGGAAGACTCCAGAGGAAATCCGCAAAACCTTTAACATCAAGAATGATTTCACTCCCGAGGAAGAGGAGGAAGTTCGTCGGGAGAATCAATGGGCGTTTGAATGATGTATTAATCATTATGAAGTTTCGACTAAAGATTTGCCTAATGGTTTATGTTATACCTCTAGTTTATCTTGCTGACTCTATGTATCTGTAGACCATTTTCACTTTTCAGACGTGTCTTCCTTCTCGAACTTATGGGCGTTTTGAAATGTAAATAATAGCTGAAGATGGGGGTGAGGGAATGGTTTGATTCTGGCCTGAGGCTTATTCTTCGTTTATTCATTCCCAGAGATTTGGTTCATTATATTTCATCTGATATATTAAATGGTATTAATGTGCTATGCTTACTCTTAGCTTTCCCTCAATATTTTTTTTCGGTAGAACCCTCAATATTTTTCACGCTTCTTTATTGTCATTTCGTCCGACTCCAAATCATAAAAGTATACCATGCCTATGAGCACTATTATCGTATTGTGTTATGGGTGCCTCCCTATTGCCGTGTCAGTAAGATTATGCTAGTTGGGGTGTTTACACTTTAGAGCTTGAGAAATTAATTTCTAGTATCATTCATCGTGCTTTGTGACTGTAATGCAGTAACTATAGACCCACCCTATGATTCTGTCGACAGGTTCAATGGTCTTAAGACCGTTCCATTACGATAATACTTGGTCTAATGTATAATGAAAGAGGAATATCTCAGGTGGAGCTCGTTATGAAAAAGCTATTTGTATTTTGTTTTAGTCAAGTCGGGTTTTGTGCTATTTTTATTGCCGATGCCTTAACCTTTAAAGAAAATATCATGATGAAACAATCCCAACGCTATTTCTGCTAAACCATTTTTCTTCGACAACCCAATTTTCGCTTCAAAGTAGTGAACTTTACATGATTTTTGTATAATTATGTGCAGCATATTTGTGCCTGATATGTAGGGATGAGAAATAGATTATTACACAATTAAATGTTGGATATTTTCGATGAGTATGATGACGGTGCACAACTTCATTGCCACACCACACCATTAAGACTCGTGTATAGCTTTTCAAAGTCGCATTAATAAGTATCGAAGAATTCCTGGAACGAGTCAAAGGAACCTCGAATTTTTATTTGTTATCTTTCACTTAAATTTTATTTATTTATTTGGACAAAATGATACATTTTTTTTTTGGCCTGAACAAAATGATACATTTGACAGGCTGACTTCAACTCCTCTAAAGGCGTTTAAGTGGGAACAAAGAAAATATATCTATTCAGTTTGCCAGGAGTAATTTCAATTTTCCATTGCCGTATACTTATTAGTCAAACAAGTGAAACGAGCGTTTGGGGTTCTACGAACAAGTTAAAGACATCGGATGAAGGAGGCATGCTTCTTTTTTCTTCGTCCTTGGTCAAGCTTCCATGTTTACCCAAATGAAAATGACTATTGAATATAAGTGGCCCCTATGTTTTAGAGAAGGGTTTCTGTATATGGTGTTACCAATGTGTCTGTAGACTGTTTAAGGTTCTCAAACTTGTCTTCTTGAACTTGTGCTTGAATTATAAATAATAATTGATGATTGAATATGGGGGGTTGAGGTTGAGGGAATGATATGAATCTGGCCTCAGTCTTATTTTATTCATTCCCTCCGAGATTTGGTTCCCGATATTTCATCGGATATATTAAATGGTATTATACTATTATGTTAATTGTTAGCTTCCTTAATATTTTACGTTCTTCACCATTGTCGTTGGATCCAACTCTAAATAATGGAAGGTATGTAAGGAATTTAGAAAGAAAATAACTCTTGTTACAAAGAAAATAAAAAACATAAAATAAACTCAAACATCATGATTATTTCAATTATTTTAGCATAGCATAAGAAATACGAAATAAGTACCTTAAGTCATGGTCGTAGTTTTCTCTTATTACAGATGGAGAGAGCAAAAGAATACTGAAAAAACGAATGTCAGTATTAGGTAAAAGAGAAAACTCTTATGGTAACAATTTTTTTTGGTTAAATAAGTAATATTCTCGATAGAATTTAGGTTAATAACCTTATTTCACCAATACTTGATTTATTAGAGAAAGATTCCTTCAATCAATAAAATATCACTCAATAAAAACATAATTAAATTCTAATCAATCACCATTTAATATTTTGAATAACTGACATATATGGATTGAAAGAATTTTAATGAAGACTATATATAAAAAATAATTAAAACATAATATATATATATAATATCAAAATAATTAATTATTTCTACAAATTTTCACTAAATATGTTAGTCTCCAACATGTAAGACGGGGACCACTATTATGGATTCCTCCTACAATTTGATGTGTCAGTATTGTTGTTTTGCTAGTTGGGGTGGGGTGTCTCCACTTTAGAGCTTTCGGCTCCATCATTAGTTTTTAATTTGGATCCTCTGAATTTAGTATTTCTATATTTCTATGGAATTGTGTGATAAATATGTTGGGATAAATTTTGTATAAGTATATTTTTACAATTTATGCAATTTTTAAATTATATAAATTATGTATTTTGATAATTCACAAAAAATCTAACGTATTTTTAATTATATATCTGATTTTCGTATTATATATGTTGAAATCTGAAATATTATATAATTTATCATTAGAGATTAAGTCTTATTCTTGATTGATTGAGTTAGGATTTGATTGAGATATCTTTTAAGAAAAGAATTCAAAATGAGGTTTTTATTATAATTACATATGTCTTGATAAACTAGAAAATGGGTGGCACTTACCTAGTTCACCGGATGTGGGCTGCTAGAGCCAAGGATCGAACAAGAACCTGCAAGAGCTTCACAGGGGGGCCCTGCGAAGAGTACTCCGACGCTCAAGTTAGTAAGAGAGTGATATGAGAGTAAGAGAATTCTGGAGTGTAAAGAGTAGCTAACCTTAAATTGTTGAGTTGAGCTCTATTTATAGAGCAGGGGGAGAGAGGTGGTCAGCGCGCGGGGCGGACCACGTAGCCAGACACGATCTCCACCAGCGGAGATGGTGGAGACCGAGATTTGCGAAGCAAGGCAATCGTGGGTGATTGCGTGTCGTCTTGCTGGGCGGGCGCCAGGCAACTGGAGATCGTGGGTGTGACCAAGGTCGTGACCCACGATCTCCCTCAGCGAAGTTTGCGGGACAGGGCAGTCGTGGGTGACTGCGAGCAAGTCCGGAGGCGCACGCTGTGCCCAAGGGGGAGCACGGCCGCCTATGATGTTCGGATGGGCCCCAGCGCGCCTTGTCGGTCTTGGAGGGGCCCGGTGCGAAAGTTACTTAGGCGTACGCCCAAATAGTGATGTATCATCTCTTATGCATCTATTTAATGCGATATTACAATCATGTGTTGATGATTAATTATTGATTAAAAAGTATTTTTTGAAATGTACACTTATTGGAATTTGTTTTTAATTGATATATCTTTTATTTTTGGAAAAACTTCAAGATTGGATGCATTATCTTTAACGTTATATATCATGCGTCTAATTAGTATCAATCAGCAGTTGACCAATATCAATCATATTTATATGTTGAATTTGTCTAGAAATTTGTTTCCTAAGTTATTTCCTTTTTATTTCAAGTAAGGATCTATATTTGGAAATATCTTTATTTGTTATTGATGAGTTAATTATTATTATTGCTAATCATGTGTTGATATTTTAGTAATGATTGTTAATCATAAGTTGATTGCTTTAATTATTTAAATCTGCTGAATCTGTTTAGGAAATACAGATCTTGATTGATATCTTTATTTCAGGATAAGAACTATTTAAGGAAAGAACTCTAAATCTAGAAAACTGTTCCTATTGATTGAAGCTTAAGGACCTCAACTTTTTTATTCATTCAAGTCAGCAAATCAAGTGATTAAGAATATAATATACATGCAACTAATATGGAAATCAATCATCATAAAAGATATTAAATTCCTAGCCATTGGAAATTCAATTCAAGACAATTCCTTATGAAGGCTACATCAAAGAGCAAATATAAATAGAAGACATATTCAAATGCTCAAGGTTGTTGATTTTGAAGAGTCTATAAGCTGTTAAGTGCTAAGAGTTATCATATACATTCGTTGTAAAATTCCTTTGTGGAAGATCACTTTGTGTGAAACCATCTCTTTGTGAGAGAACCCGAATTGCTTCTTCTTGAAACTTCTGATTTATTCGTTTATATCCTTAGTGAGAATAAGTTGCCTTCCTCTATTGTTGTGAAATCTTAGGGTGATCTGTGAGTGGTATATGAACCTTATTATTACTCGTGAGGATTTGTTGGTTGGGAAACTGTAAAAGAGATACTTGTGAAATCTTAAGGTGACCCGTGAGTGTTTGTCTTCCAAATTGTAACTTTGGTTAGTTTTGCCCAATATATAAAATTTCTTTGCTTTGTGCTTGGGGAGTGGACATAGGATAGAGAAAAAATCATTTTATAGGTATTAGTATCTTTATTTGAACTACTATAAATTGTGGTGTTGTTCTTTCTTCTCTTACCTCTTTATATTCCGCATTTTAGCTTGAGTTACGAACTCTTTTCGTAAGGAACTGTTTTTACGAGGAACTCCTTAAGAAACTTAAAGAGGTAAGCGAAAATGTTTTAATTTACAATTCACTTCCCTCTTAGTATATTTTCCTTGTGCTTTCTAACAAACAACAAACAGATTGAATTCCCCGTCCTCCATGGGCCTTTTATGCAGGGATATTTGTGGTCTTGTGGCCCATCTAGACATGACCCTTTGCTCCTGTGATGTTAATTTGTTTAATTTCGTTTCCTCTCCTATCCTTAATTTCCATTCCAATTGTAAACTCTGTTTCTTTTAATCTATCTCTTTTTGTTACCAAAAAAACAAACAGATTGAATTGAAAAAAAAAAAAAAGAAACGTCAAGTTTCATTAAAATTAGAAGCTTATTTCTCACAATTTTATCCTAAAATTTGCCTAATTAATAATTATTATGCTTGATGGTTTTGTTGCTAAGTAAGCAGTAACTGAAGATCCACCCTCCGATCTTGTGGACAGGTCTAATTTGGTCCTGTTGTTATTCCTTCCAATCTTCCATGCTGATATATTGAGGCTAATTGTTCCATTTTGAGTTAACATTAGCCATTCAGCCTAAAGAAAAAATTCCATTCACCAGGTATCCCCTATATTTGGGCTCATTTTTCTTTTGTTTTTGGGAGGAATGTTTCGGCTCATTCATTAAGCCCAGTTCAGGCTTTTCTCTTTTTCTGCGTGGAGCCCAATTCTGTGTTTTTGGTTACAAAAGGAGGCGTCAGCCCAAAAAATAAGAAAAAAAAAACAACCCAATTTCACTTCTAAGTTCTAAGCACTAAACTTCATACTTACTCCGCAATGTGTTTTTTAATATTTTCTTGAAAATGACAATGAAGATTTTATTAAGACAACACACACTTTATTTATTTATTTTTTTTTGGCCTGACAACACACACTTTATCACTCTTTAATAGATTAATCAAGAAATAAAAAAGACATACTTTATCACTCTTGTAGTCTTGTGTTTCTGAAAATCATAGCTATAAAAACTAATAATAAGATTAAGATAAAAAATCTTATTTTAGACTGAATTAGTCAAAGAACAATCCCCTAAAATGTGCAAGGAAGATTCAATAAGATATTGAGTTTTTTGATTTGTTTTTGTACATAAGAAATTGGGTTTGAATCTTATTAACAATATTTAAAAACAAATATTTAATTATAAGATAAGATCTCTCACGAATTATTATTATTATTATTATTATTATTATGATTATTATTATTATTATTATTATTACAAGGGTAAACAGTAGTAAACACTAAACGTTACACATATCATAATAATCATAATAATATTTTAATATCTAAGCCATAAAACGCTTAACCAATGAACTGTTGCCTCGTGTAAGGCCGGATGCGTCCTTGGATAAAACGGGAGCTACAAAATCACCCGTCTTTAAAATAGGACTCATGCTCTTTTCTCCTCATATTGGGAAATTTATCATTATCGGAAGGTTAGGGTTTGGGATTTGCTATTTCTCGTTCTCGCATCAAACAGTGCAGAATTCAGCCTTACCACACCGATCATGTCGAAGAAGATCACCTTGAAGAGCTCCGATGGCGAGGCCTTTGAAGTTGACGAGGCTGTGGCTCTCGAATCTCAGACCATCAAACACATGATCGAAGACGACTGTGCTGACAGCGGTATCCCTTTGCCTAATGTTACGAGCAAGATCTTGGCCAAGGTAATCGAATACTGCAAGAAGCACGTCGATGCTGCCAATTCTGAGGAGAAAGCATCCGAGGACGAACTCAAGGCTTGGGATGCTGATTTCGTTAGGGTTGACCAGGCTACGCTCTTCGATCTCATTCTGGTAAGCTGATTTTCCTCTTGTTATGTTTAGTTTGTTGGTTTGTTATTTTGTTCACTGATGCCTCGCCCCGACGTGTCTGTTGACGTTCGAGTAATTAGGGTTAGGGTATTTTCGAATTGGGATTTTGCATCGTTGTTTTTGTTGTTGTGATTTGTTGTAGTTACCTATGCGATTAGGGTGTTATTCGAACCTTAGCCGTGGTTATTTTAGTCTGGAAAAGCGCCTCAGGCTATTTATATTCGTTTTAATAGATGTAATATAGCTCTAGGTACTAGGTTATATTGGCTTTTATGTTTCATTCGCTAATTTTAAATGAGGGTTTTCACTCCGTGTCAACTCCCCGGATGAAAAAGAACCGGTTTCTTCTATGATAATGCATCGTAGCTATGCATCCCATACTCTGTTTGATACCCAAGCATTATACGCACTATCGTAGTATTGCAGGATGCTTTCCTTGATTTTGGTGGTTTCTTTTAGTTTTGCATTCTATTCTTATGTTTGTAGCTGCAAGTTGAACGGCATTGGTTTGTTGATAGACCATATTGGTTATTTATATTGAGCTTTCAGTAATATTTGCATGGTGCTGCTATCTGCATTGTGTTCATGACATTTTCTTTCAGGCGGCTAACTACTTGAATATCAAGAGCCTGTTGGATCTGACATGCCAGACTGTAGCGGACATGATTAAGGGGAAAACTCCAGAGGAAATCCGCAAGACCTTTAACATCAAGAATGATTTCACTCCCGAGGAAGAGGAGGAAGTTCGTCGGGAAAATCAATGGGCATTTGAATGATGTATTAATGATAATGAAGTTTCAATTAAAGATTTGCCTTATGGTTTATGTTTTACCTAGTTTATTTTGCTGACTCTATGTATCTGTAGACCATTTTCAATTTTCAGACGTGTCTTCCTTCTCGAATTTATGGGCATTTTGAATTGTAAATAATAGCTGGAGATGGGGGTGAGGGAATGGTTGGGTTCTGGCCTGAGGTTTATTCTTCGTTTAATCATTCCCAGAGATTTGGTTCCTTATATTTCATCTGATATATTAAATGGTATTAATGTGCTATGCTTATTCTTAGCTTTCCCTCAATATTTTTCACGCTTCTTTGTCTCATTTCGTCCAACTCTAATTAGTAGAAGTAACCATACTGATTGGGAACACTATTATGGTCTTATGG
This sequence comes from Chamaecrista fasciculata, assembly GCA_003254925.1. Classification (NCBI taxonomy): domain Eukaryota; kingdom Viridiplantae; phylum Streptophyta; class Magnoliopsida; order Fabales; family Fabaceae; genus Chamaecrista; species Chamaecrista fasciculata. Next base: position 186,793 of record QANZ01027638.1, on the reverse strand, counting down.
ATGCCTTCCTATTGCTGTGTCAGTATGGTTATTGCTACTGTAATGCAGTAAACTGTAGACCCTCCCTCTGATTCTATCGACAGGTTCAATGGTCTTAAAACTGTTCCATGGTAATACCTAATCTTTTTTTTTTTACCAATATGATAATACCTAATCTAATATATAATGAAGGAGGAATAACTCACATGGAGCTCGTTTTGAAAAAAGTCAAAAACCAGCTTCTGTCTCGAGTTAGTCAAGTTTTGTGCTACTTGTATTGCCGATGCCTTTAAAGAAAATATCATGATGAAACAATCCCAACGCTATTTCTGCCAAACCATTTTTCTTCGACAACCCAATTTTCGCTTTATAGTAGTGGACTTTACATGATTTGTTTGTATAATTATGTGGAGCATATTTGTGCCTGTGATGTTGGGATGAGAAATTGATTATTACACTTTTGAATGTTAGATATTTTCGATGAGTAAGGTGACCGAGCACAACAAACAACTTCATTGCCACGCCATTAAGACTCATATTACATCTCAAAGTCGCATTAATAGGTTCCGAAGAATTCCTGGAGCGCGTCGTATTGATGATATTAGCGTAGGACTATTAACGGGGAAACTCAAATTTTTACTTATTATCTTTCACTTAAAGTTCATTTTTTTATACAAAATGAGACTTTTGAGAGGCCTAGTTCAATTTTTCAAAAGGCAAACCCGCTAGTACAAGTTTTTGCAGAATTCATTCACAGTTAAAGTGCCCTGATTGACGGGAATAAGCCTAATTGAGAACAAACGAAATATATCTATTCAGTTTGCAAGGAGTAGCTTCAGTTTTCCATTGCCGTATACTTATTAGCTGACTTCACTACTCAACCAAGTTAAACTAGCGTTAGTGATTCTGCGAACAAGTTAAAGAAATCAGATGGAGAAGGCATGCTTCTTTTTTCTTCGTCCTTGGTCAGCTTCCATGTTCCCCAAAATGAAAATGACTATTGAATATAATTGACCCTCTATGTTTAAGAGAAAGGTTTCTGTATATGGTGTTACCAATGTCATAAGTAGTTCATTTTTAGTATACAATTTTCCAGTATGCTCCAATAATCCTTCTCGTTTGACATACATGCTGCGACCTAGATGTCAGAGAATCCAGGGAAGCCAGTATATAATCTTGACAATTATTTCTTAAAGCATCACAAATCACCCTTAACTACATCAAATTAACATTTTTAGCATGAATTCACTGAAATTTTTTGTGAGTATCGTAATCTAAATATCAGAGTGCCAGAAGAAAAAATACCATCTATTCTAAATTGATGTCCTCCCAATGGAGGATGAGTGGTTGTTTGGACCTACCAAAAATGATTGATACTACTTCTTGAACAATGTGAATAGATCAATCTTACATTTCTTACAGAAAGCATTTGCTTTCTCTGTCATCTTCATCTTTGCCATTACTCTTGTTAGCTTGTTCTTTCCTTCTGGTCCACTGGTGAATGCTCAGAATCAGAACATGACAACCTTAATCTATGAGTTATTTCTTCCATCATGTTGTTGATTGCTTCAATTCCCTCTTCGTTATTACTGGACACTTTGAATTCGTGGACAATATATTTCAAGTCAACCAGACTGCATCCAGGTATTCTCCATAATCTCCTTTTGTTTATCAGCTTTATTACTCTCCATACATTCTCCCATTGACCAGCCGCAGCATAGATATTCAGCAAAAAACCATAACAGGCGAGGTTCTTCGGTTCCATGTTGATAAGAGCCTTAGCTATTTGTTCTCCCATGGACACATCTTTCTTGAACCGACATGAACTGAGCAAATTGGCCCATAACAAGGACTCTGATGACATATTCCCATCAAATTCACGCATTCTCCTTAGAAATTTTTCCGCCTCTTCGATGAGCCCTACACTTGCAAGGAGATTTGCCATGCACCAAAAATGAGCGAAATTGGGCATCACACCAAATATATCAGTCATTTGCTTGAAGTAGGATCTTCCCTTAGTTAACAGCTCAGCACGAGCACAAGCACAAAGGACACCAATGAAGGTTATTTCATCTGGATGCAACGCTACTTGACCTCTATCTGATTTTGAACTCTCATCAGGTTCGACTTCATGTTTGGTTTTTGTCATACCGACCATCGTATCAAAAAGGTCAAGTCCTACTTCAGGATTTCCATGAATGCAGTGCCCCAAGATCATTGCATTCCAGCTAACCAAATTCCTATCTGTCATCCTCTCAAACACTCTATCTGCTACATCAACCCTCTGGCATTTGCAGTACATATCTAATAATGCCGTGTTGAGTATTAAACTTGAACTGATGAACATCCTGACCATGTTCCCATGGACTGATCTTCCCTCTTTGAGTCTAGCTGATCTACCACATGCCGATAGCACACTGGCCAGGGTCCTAACATTTCCTTTCAATCCTGTTTTGACCATTTCTCTAAATAACTTCAAAGCGTAACCAGGGTTGCCAGCCTTCAGAAAACCATTAATCATCACATTCCAAGAAATTACATTTCTTTCAGGCATTTCATCAAACAGCTTGTGGGCAACGCTTAAGTCACCAAATGTGATACACCCATAAATAATTGAGTTCCATGATACTGAATCCCGAATAGACATATTGTCGAATACTTCCTTAGCGACATCAATACTGCCGCAGCAGCCATACATGTGAATCAAGGAATTCTGCACCGGTAATACGCTATCAACCCCATTCTTAAAGGCTTGGCCATGACACTTTCGCCCAGATTTGAGACAACCCATCTTGGCGCAAGAACTAATAAGTGGCACAAAAGTGTAACTATTCGGAAAGAACCGATTTCTCAAAGACTGGAAATAGAAAACCAAACCCTGGTGCGGCACATGACTGTTACAATAAGCTTCGAGGACGGTATTTACGCAAAAGTTATCCAAAGAATCAATGTACAGAAAAATCAAAACCGTATAATCGATGTCACACAAAACTGAGGCCCGCCGCAAAAGTGTGCGCGACAAAAAAGGGTTATGGAGAAGACCTGAAGAAATCAGATGAGCTTGGATTTGAAGGAGCTGTTGTGTGCTTTGGCATGAACTCAGAAGAAGTATCTGAAACGATTTAAAAACAGACAGTGTTCTCGTAACAGGGCTTCCACTTCCAGATGTGGAGACAGAAGTAGAAACGGAGAATGAGGAAGAGTGAGAGTTGGGATTGACACTACCAATTGTAGAAACGGTATGCGAGGAAAGGTTGTTTCGGAATCGAAGAAGTTGTCGCATTGAAGTTGCGGCCATCACTCGGAACTTGATGTCCACAAGTTTCTGAACTTGACCGCTTAATCGCCATTGACGGGCATGCTCCTGATCACCGCTTCGTTTGTCTGAGTATCAATCTAGGCTTCTCTTCGTTGATTTCGCATTCTGAATTCGCAGTTTCGAAACGCATCGCAGGGTTTAGGAGCGAGAATCCACCACTGGCCTAGACCAGATTGCAGGGACGAAGACGAGGTTAGGGTGTCTGTGAACCCAAAACGGTGTGTTTCATGCCTGCGAATCAAAAACATTTAGGCTTAAGTGCACTTTTGGTCCCCTAACTTTCGCAAAGGTCTCAATTTGGTCCCCTAACTTTTTTTGTTGCAATTTTAGTCCCTTAACTTTTGAAAACGTCTCAATTTGGTCCCTTAATTTTCGCAAAAGTCTCAATTTTGGTTCCCAAGTTGGGGACCAACGGTGAGACGTTTTTAAAAGTTAGGGGACTAAAATTGCAACAAAAAAAGTTAGGGGACCAAATTGAGACTTTTGTGAAAGTTAGGGGACCAAAATTACAACAAAAAAAGTTGGGGGACCAAATTGAGATCTTTTCGAAAGTTAGGGGACCAAAAGTGCACTTAAGCCAAACATTTATTATAATAATTTTAAAAGGTCAAAATATTATTTTGGTCCACAAATTATAGGATGGATTCTGTTTTGGTCATCAATTTTTTCTGTTCCATTTTGGACATCAATTTTTTTCCATTACTCTTTTGTTAGTTCAAAATGTAATAGTTTTGTCTTATTACACTCGTTGATCTAGATCATTTTTAATTTTTATCTCATTTTTGTCGTTAATTAATCAAAAGAAATTAAACTAAAATGTGAAATATTGGGGATAAAATTGATGGCAAAAAAAACATTGGGGATGAAATTGAACGTTGATGAAAAGTTTGGGACCAAAAGATTGCTTTTGCCTAGTTATGAATATTAGGTTTAATTTCATACGAACTACAATTGATAAAAGATGAAGATCAATAAGTATAGAGGAAAGTATAGAAGATATGGTGAGAATGAGCAAAACGCTTCTGCAAAAGGCAGGTCCGCTTGGGAAGACCCTAACGGAAATACTGGTTTGTCCTCTCTCAAAGCAGCCCTTGAGGTATTCAACAATTCTCTCTTTATTATGATTTCATTTTATTGTTTCATCGGAAGATTATCAGTTTGTTGATACTTGCTTGTTTGGTAGGTACTGTGAGGAAACGAGTTCTCTAATCAGTGACGCTATCGGCGTTTCCTTTCCTGTGAGTTTTGCTTGCACTTGTGATTCGTGTCTCCCGAATATTAAAGTTGTTTGTAGGCGGATTTTTCAACAGTTTCTGTGTTCAATTTGTTCTTATTACGTGATTTGAGTTTGCATTCTAGAATTAGAGTTACTCAAAGTGGTTTTGTGAAGTGGATTTCGGACAAAGCTTTTTTATCTTTCGGTTGGGAATTAATGAGCTTGGGTTGCAGGAGCTTCTGTTGGTTTTGGTCGGGAATTTTAAAGATATATGATATTTACTGCTTTTGTCAATTTCTGAAATTAAATTGTTAGAAGCTTTCCCACTTGCACTATCACTATTGTTTTCCTTTGACTTTCTATCCCCAAATGGTAGATATCTCAGAAATGGGATGTACTTTTCCCATTTGTGATCGATAATTTGATGTACTTTTCCCTCTTTGTGTCTTCTAGATAAAAAATGGGATACCTAGCTTAGTTCCAACTGATGGGAAGATACTTGAGGAAGATACATTAAAACCCGAGGACAATGCTAATTCACTTGCAAGAATTGGCGAATTAAGAGACTCCTAACATGAACAGTAAGACATTTGCATGACTTCCCCCCATATATCATTATTCATGATTTGATCTGGTATATATCAACCTGCAATTCAAAGAATCTGAGCTGATAACAAGTTTCTGAACTCTTCCTGAATTGAAAGTTGGTGCTTCAGTGAAGATTTCTTAAATACTCACTTACCCTCTTTTGTTTATAATGTAGTTTAAAGTTTAAACTCCAGTTTTAGAATTAGTTTTTACCTTGCAGAAATGTCTTTTCGAAATGAAGGCTGTGTTACAAACTCATCGTGTACTAAATTGATAAGCAGCTCGTATACCCATGTCTCTTGTACATTTAAATGTTTGAGTTCACAGTAGTGTGAATTTTAATAGTTAGGCAAAAGCACCATTTCGGTCCCCTAAGTTTTCCATTTGAGTCAATTTTATTCGTTGCCTTAACTTCATTTAATGAATTAATGACAAACTCCATATGGTTTTCAATCTGAGTCAGGATTTATTTGTTTTTTTTCAGCAATTTTACATTACATGTTATAAGCCATGAGAAGTTTGTCGTTAATTCATTGGATGAAGTTAGTGTAAAGGAGAAAATCAATTAAAATGTGAGGTCAAACTTGAAAACCATATTTTGAGGTCAAAATTGAAAATTGATGTAGAATGTGGGGACCAAAAAGGTACTTTTACCTAAAGAGGCTCTGTCTATCTAGGGGATTAGTACAAAAATGCTGAAAGAACTTTTTAAACCTTTGCTCCAGTATTACTATTAATTATTAACAATCAGGCAAAATCCCCATCTATTCTGAGGCATGGTAATGTGAATATTTATGTTTCTTGTCTTGACAATTAATATATCAGGTAGCCATTCATCTATATATATTATGTATAAATTGAATAATGTAAGACTGAATGACTGAATGAAAAGAAAAGAAACAAGATCGCAATTAGAGCAGAATGAACAGTAGATTGATTTCCTTGAACCTGAATGTGATGTTCACAGAGTTTATAGACAAGATCTGGTGGTTTGCGATATTTTCCAACCTTCTAAATTTTTATTTGGCTTCATTGCTTTGTAATCATGCCAAATTTTGTGTATTGTATCTAGTCTCCAACTAATAGAGAATGCTTACCCATTTGCTATACTGAGTTTAAGGATTCTTAAGTTTCTTTACGTCTTTTGCAGATGGGAAGTTTAATTCTCTGCTACATTCACTTGCAAAATTCTATTATTATTCATAAATATCTTTGTCATTTATACTTTACATACCAAGTGACGCTGATATTTTTATAGGTGGCAAGTAGACGTGTGTAACAAGCTGAACGGTGCATATCTGAGAGGTGACAGAAAAGCTCCATCGTGAAGTTATGCTGCAACTTGACACAAATTTGGATGCTCGACTTGACTAGTTGACTGAATCACTATCATCCTTGGTTGATTGTCATGTATTAGACACGAACAGCATGAGATAGAATTTGATTTTGGCTAGCCAATGGAAAAGTTAAAAGTATAATTCAGTGAGATATTTTTCTTCAACAATTCTCTGGATGAAGCTCTCTTCTATGATGTTGTATTCAGTTTAGTGACTGAATAGTGTATTTCAAGTGAGATGGGTAGACAAAACAATAAGAACTTGTCCAAAGTTCACGTTCATTCGCTCAATCCTTTTCTTTTCTTTTCCTTTTGGCAAAAAATTCTTTTGGTCCTCAAAATTTACATTAACTTTCAATTTCATCCTCAATCTTTCCTTGCTATCAATTTTGTCCCTCCTATTTTACATTTCAATGACATGGTCCATTTAATCAAGAATTTCGCTTACAGCTCCGAGTGTTCTGGCTATAGTAAATCTATATGGACGTAAGAAGTAATACATGCATAAAAGACTGAGATAACTCAAATTCTCAATTCATTGATTATTGTAGGGATAGCGATGTACATTACATCTCTCTCTTTTTTTTCTTATTGGGTTCTGTACATCTCGATTTAGAGGAGTTAGAATAAGGTTTTTTCAAAAAATAAAAACAAAAAGAAAGAAATAGGAGGAACAGCAAAAAAAATTAAGAGTGTGCTAGTAGGATTCAAATATAAAGCAAACGGAATATAGGTGAGTGGCGGTCCAAATACTTATGGATCGAGGTTCTTGTTATTGGGCCCGAAGCCTTGGTGGTTATAAGTTATTCTCCCAATGCTTAAAAAAGATTTTTCTTAAATAAATAAATAAAATAAAAAAAGTAGTTCCGTTGCCGGGAATCGAACCCGGGTCTCCTGGGTGAAAGCCAGATATCCTAACCGCTGGACGACAACGGAATTCTTGTTAAGCATTTTACAATGTTTAGTAATATTTATGTATCAAGGTAGGGTAATTGTTAAATACGAAGGGACATCTATAAACTAGGAGAACTTGTTTTAGCTGAAGCTGGCACTTTTTTGAAAAAAAAACTGTACGTAGCCTTGGATTGTCTAGTTTCAGTCAGGCAATGACTTATTTCTTGTGTAGTTATGATCAACACAGTGACACTTGTTTAAAGCTGCATTTTTTTGCATGTTTAACTGCGATCACAACAATAACTTAGCTAGACATTATTGATTCCTCGTTGAAAGCTGCGTTTCTTGTCCCTCGTGGGGTAACTAGATTTTATTGATATCCCATTGTTAAAGCTCCAGCTGTAGCTAGCGTTTGGTTTATGACATGTAATTAAAAAAAAAAAAACTTATTTTTGATTAAAAAAAAAAGTGTAGATCAGAATATGTGTGTATTATATAAAGCAAAAGTAAATAAAGTAAAGAGAATTAAGGAAACAGAAAAGGTGATAATAAATCCAGAAGTCCCAGACTGAGCCCTAATTGCGTCGAACAAGAACAAAAATACTGCTACGTCGCGAGTGCTCTAACTTCTAGGTTCCTTCTGTGTAAAATTCAACATAACCCTAACGGTCAACGAATTGAACTAAACTTATATTAACAGTCACAGCTAAATATATATTACAGAATCATCATGTCATGATTATATTGTCATCGATCGATATATATATATATATATATCACCTTAATTATGCAAACATTCGAATTTAAGTTGAGAATATAATCATCAATTATGGCTGGGGTCCCCAATTATATAGCTTTTTCGTAGACATATATTAATGGTGCATGTTTTATGAGGTACCGCGATTTGATTGAGTTGAGAACCTATTATTATTCCCATTGTTCCTTCCAACTAGGCTTTTTTCAAAAAAGCTATATATTATTAGCTTAAATTGGTTAATTGATACGACCAACGTATCATTTTGTGCCCTCTCCTCCCTACATTATCTTATCGTTTTTGTTGGGAAAGATAAATGATCTACCATAATATACATAATTACACTGATTTGGTTTTTACTAATTTGTTTAGCTAGCTCATGTATCAAGAAGTTTTTTTTAATAGGCTTTAATTTACATTGGTTTTTAAAGCTGGCCAAGTACCGTATAATATAAAAAGGGCATGCAAATTAAATGCAAAGATGATTTTAATTTTCAAAATCATTAAAAAAAATAATTATGTAAAGATTATATATTTATTATTTTTAATTTATTTTAAAATAGTATCGTAAACATTGATTTTAATATCCCATGTCAAAGTTTATTTTAGTCTATAATTTAGTAGACAATTAGATATTTTCAAAGCCATATAATATAATATAGATATAGATATATATTATAGATAATGAATTGGTAATACTTGTCATCCACTAAACAAAAATAAGAAACTCGTGAATTTTCTATGGTAGTTTAAATTTCGAAGCAGACATTAAAATTCTGGTGAATTTTTTGTCGTCAAATTCTTTATTAATTAATTATTATGAGATTTACGTCAGATATATATATTGTATCGTTNGTAGTCGAATTCAGCTATTAAACAAGACCGAGAGATCAGATTTTTCGTTAAAAAAAAAAAATAACAATTTAGTCTTTGAAAGATCATTAAACTAATAATTTAATTTTTGAAATATTAAAATATATAATTTAATCTTTAAAAATTTAAAATAATATATTAATTAGTCATTTTTGTAAATTAAATAATGTAACGTTTTAATCTTTCAAGAGTAAAATATATTATTTTGATCTTTTAGAAATTAAATATATATTTTAATCTAGACCAAATTGTCAGCAAGAAATTTTTTTAAAGATCAAATTATTAATTTAAAAAGAAAAACTAAAGTTTCGTGAAAGATAGGGCAACAATGATTTGATAAAGACGTCTATTTTTAATCTTCCGTTTAATTATAAAATTGATTTTTATATATATAGCTAAATTATCCATAACACATTGGTCATTGGCGATCGGAAGGTACTACAGTAATTTAATAATTAGCGATAAAGATATTTTCACGGAGTCACGGTCATACCTTTAAAGAACCAATCCCTTAATTACCTCCTTTTTCGTCCTATTTTGAAAGTTAGTTAGCCCCGGGTTGATCAGCAAATTGAGGTAAAATCAAGGATAAAATTGGGTCCATTTTTTTTTTTTCATAAATTTGGTCATATGTCTTCCGATTCAAATCTAAGTACAATGAAATCGGAATATAAGTTACTCTTCAACAATTATTTCTCTTCCTAATTGAAAAATGATATCAAATAGTACTTGAAAAGTGAATTTGGTCAAAATGTCCATATTGATTTTCATAGTATTATTTAACCTTATTTGTCAAAGGGTCTCAACTAGATAGAAAAAAATCCATCAAAAATAACTTGTCGCTCTTATTTCATTGCATTCGAATTTGAAATGGAAGAGTTATGACCAAATTCATGAAGCAAATAGTCCAATTTTTTGACCTAATTTCTAGTTCAATTTGACCTTATTTGTTGATGACTCCAACCTAACAGATAAAAAACTCATCAAATTTGAATTATAGCTCTGATTTCATCATGTTTTAGTTTAAAACGAAAGAAATATGACCACATTCAAGAGACTAATTACAAAGGTTTTGAGAAATATTAAGGAACAAAACATTAACAAACCAAATCCTTTGTAATTGGTTGTCTCTAAAGTTTTTTGTATTTAGAAAAATTTGAACATGAAAACAAAAATGAAACACGAAGTTTCATTTAGCCTAAAAGATCCCATAACAATTTTATACCGTAAATTTGCCTAAATGCACTGAAATGTAAAGGGATCAATTACAAAGGATCCAAGTCCCTACAATAACTTATCATAATAAAAGATGGAGAAAAATTTCAAGGCCGTATTGCCAATAATGTCCCCACCACCCTAATGGATAGGAAATAGAGGATAAGGAGATGCTGATAGCGATATCTACACAAAAGAACAAGCCGTCCCATCCCATCTATCTATTTATATGTATCGCTAATTAACACAATGATATTAATAATATCTTGCATAGATTAATTAAAATCCATTAACAGAAGAAAACTGTGACGTAATAGGAAACTGAAACTGAAACTGAAAGTCTGAAAGTATCTAGTCACGACAATTATAGAATAGAATGGTGAATCTATCGAACTTGAACAGACTGGTGAATCCCATCTTTATGCTTTGTTGTCGTATAATGAGAGTATTAGATATTTATGCTTCCACATGCCCTCCACTGATGGAATGTACCAAGAGTTTAACAAATTAAAACAAGTTTAATAATTTTATAATAAATGTCAAATCTAGATAATATTATATTATATATATATATCAAAAGCAAAAACCGACTCGAAAGCTAACGGGGTAGGTTATTTGCCAGTTTTAACTTGAAGAGGTAAATAGTCGGGGGGACAAAAACAAAGATACAAAAGAAGTAAAATAATAGCATACAATGTAAGACCCCATCCCGTCTTCTATTACACCTGGGTGTTTGTTTGTTTGTTTCCACAAAACCACAGTACTTTCACATAGTCTTCCTCAATTGGTTTAGTTTTACATGAAAGGTGGGAGAGAAATGAAAGTACAAGCAAGCAGTAAGGCACGAAAACATTAAAAACTTAATAATATGAATATGAATATCAATCTCCCGTCACCATGGACGTACATGCATTAATTGAAGAATTCACTCCAAACGGTACGTTTAAGAGGAGGCCCATGGTGATTGGTGGGTACTACCAGACGAGACAGTCATTACCTACAATACAATATAATATAACATAGCAAATATATATATATATATATATAGATGTTACTTAGCTTCTTCTCTCAGAATGGAGCCGTTGACGCCCGAGTGAGAGGATTCTTCTTTTTATGGGCCGAGTCTTTACGCCACTGCAAGTATCAAACAGCAGAAACAATTACTCCCTCTCTCTCTCTCACACTATATTTATGAAAGTAGTTATTTAGAAAGAAAAGGTGTGAGAGTGCATGTATATATATAAATTGGAACCTGTTGCTGCTGCTTTCTGAGCCTCTCATTTTCTTTTGACAAGTAATCCACCTTCTGCTCCAACTCGTTCGTGTAAGCCTGTATATATATGATGAGAGAAATAAAGAAATTAATAATAAATAAAAGAATATGAATAAGAAATAAGAAAGTAGATAAACAATAATAATAATAATTTCCTGCTTTCTGGCTCTGGATCTGGCGGCGGATTCGCGATTCTTGATCATACGCTTATGTCGTAAATTCCCGGAGCTATTATTATTATTACTATGATGATGATCAGAGTCGGTGACGCCAAGCTGCCTCTTGGTTCCGATAATAGAAGGGAAGGCGGAGGAAGCGCAGGGAAGAGAATCAAAGGGGTGGAGGAGGTGGTGGGCCTGGGCTTGGGCTTGGGCTTGGAGGTGGAAGTATGGGCCGGAGGAGCCCAGGCTGAGGGTGGTGACGAGGGGAGGGGCTCCTGGTGGAGGCGAAACGACGGAGGGGGGAGTGTCGTAGGGGGAGCGAGCCAGGAAGTCTTGAAAGTTGGACAAGTTTGGGTTAGAGGGGACTTGGTGGTCGTTTAAGGAAACCAGGTTGATGTCGTTCCACACCTCTTCCATGGTGTGTGAATAGAGAGAGGAATTAGGAGAAGAGGAACAAGTAGAGGAGGGTGTTGTCTTATGGGCACACCAATTGCACTCTTGTTCAGTGGCCGTAGAGCTGGATGATGATAACATTGCACAGACAGAGAGAGAGAGAGAGAGAGAATGGGAGAGTAGGGGTAAGTAGTGAGTACAATTTCTGGGAGCAATAGTATAGTATAATGGGATGCTTGATATTTGCACCACTTTTGGTCTGACTCGTCATATCGGAGCTGCCCCTAATTGTGACGCGCTCACCCCTGCGATCTATATTCCTTTTCTTCCATTATTTTCTATTTTATTTACTACATTATTCTGCCAAAGCCTTCCATTATTATTATTTTTTTTGTTTCCCAAGTTAGTCAAATATCTTCCCATCCCGGTTAAAGATTAATTTTTCGTAGATCTATATCCTATTGAAGGGTCTTTTATTGATCAATTGATTGTTGCATACACAAGGTGAAAATCAAAATTTGATTCTATATTAGATTTTTTTTATAAAGGTTCTGATATACACCCTTTAAATTAACAAAGGACAACAGGCCGGCAATCACCGGCGGATAAAGGGCAACGACTTGTTGACTCCCATAAAAGGAGAAACACCTCCACTGCACCCTAAAAGTGACAGCTATCGGGTACGGACAGCTGAATGCAAAGGCCAAACCACGCGTCAGGTGCAATCTCCAAAATACCCTTAACATCCCTTTGCACCTCGTACTAGCATGGGACAAAGGGGAGGAATATAAATACAAGCAGACAACACGATCGCAGGTAACGACTCCTTCTCTCTAAAATTACTCACTCACACATCTCTCTACAACTTACTAACTTTAGCATCAGAGAAGAAACACAGGGAACCCCATGTGCTTTCTCGTCTGCAGGTTTCGGCATCGTCAAGCTCCTGAAAACTGTCATCACTGTGAACTCAAGGTTTGATTTATGCTTATCCAACTTTGTAGTTTTCAGGTTCAGTATTAGATTTAATTTTTGTTTTATGAAGGGAATATTGATATATGGGATTGGATTATCTACACTTCTTTCTTTATATAATACAAGTCTCAAATATAATAATATGTAAAACTTAATATTTTCTCCTTCTCTTTTATACTTAAAATAATAGATAAAAAAAATGTAGAGATCCATTCCCCTTAATTTAAGGGTAACATAAATATAAGCATGAGTTTATATAAAGGTTACTGCTGAATCGTAAGTACATAACTTGTTTTAAATTTTATTATATTATATTTAATATATTTATTTTAAATTCTATACTTACTTATCTCTCTCATAAATAAATGTTTCTAAAATAAAATAAAAAATGCTAATTAATCAAATAAGTTATATTAATATAATAGTGTTAATTAAGAATTTTAGATCATATTAAAACGTATAATTTTATTATTTTGACGACAAATTGGAAAAATCACTTGTACAATTCTGTAAATTAAAATATTAAAAATAATGAGTAGAGTTTTTCCATATTAAAATATAATTTGTTGGGAAGGCATAACTGTTTATTCTCTGTTATTCGAATAGGATTAGTCTTCGCTTAAACCGTTACATAGATAGCACGTTACTCAAACAAGAAAAATTAGTGTCAATGAAATTTAACTTACTTGATTACCTTTCATCCATAAGAATTGTACGAGGTGTGTTCAATTCCTCGTGACTTCTAGCAAATATGATGTACTTTGCATATTAATTGATGTTGGTTAAAGAGGAAACTTAAAACGGCTCCATTTGTCAAGTTTACAATAGCTAGCTAGCTATGCTCCTTAAACTTTGAGAAAGATACAAGCTGATTTCGGCCGAGGAAAGCATATATACTTGATTTGACCAGTCATCCTACCATGTGTGTACTAAACTTTAACAATAATTACATTTTTTTGGATGTTAATTATCATTATATATATATATCATTCAAAATCAATTCTTAATTTAGTTCGTGTTTTATTTAAACAATCATAATAATATATTATCAAAATTTTAGTCAAAATAATCAAATATAATTTAGTTAAAAACCTTTACTTGTACGATTATCAGTACATCATTGGTGGGAAATTAAAGATCACTGTTTCATGAACTAGCCCATATCAGAGATTCTCTGGGTTTCAGGCATGCATATGGAAACAGCCTCTTTCGTTTATTTGTGTTTGTGTGTGTGTCTTTATTTAATTTCACTGCTAAATAGTTTTATAACTAATTAATAGAGCATGCGAATTCCCTTGAATTTGCATGACTATAAATTTATAATCAATTCCCAAAATATTAACTGGTAAACAAGGTGTGAAAGCTACTACACCATGGAGTTTATCGTACTTTGAATACGACAAAAAACGTGTCCTCTTCCACGATCTTATGATGTTGATCTGAGCAAATATATATATGAAGAAGATTAAAAAAGTCGAGAATAAAATTTTGAGGATTTCCGCATCATGATAAGCCTAGATGATTATGAGAGAAAAATTAAAGCAAGCGCTTATGTATCAATTAACGGAGAATATATACTAGACTTATGAGAGAAAGTTTTAAGTAAAAAGTATGAATCATACGTCTTATATACATATATATATATATATGTATATATATATTGGCACGAGATGAGAAAACAATTTACGAACCCCTTTTCAATTTAGTTTCCTTTTTCAAGCTTATGGCCAATTATGGAAACTTGCATATTGCGATCAATTTGAGTCCGTATAATAAACACGAGTGTTGCAAAAGAAAGCAAAAATCCGCATGCATTCATGATCTTTCTGATTGCACACACTTAAAAGGGCAACTTTAACTATCCTTATTATGTTATGTATACTTACTAATTCTAACCCACAGTTGTAACTTTCACTCAACAGTCGCATATATAATTAAGGAAGCCTCGTCAATTATAACACATGTGACTATATAATTTAATACTGCTTTTGAGTACAGCTTGAGCCCCCAACCCTGGCAAAGTAAAAAATAATAGTATGAAAACTTCATTTATTTTTGGGAGGAACATAACCGTAGGATTGTCGTTTTTTAGTTGAGTGCCTAGTTAAGGGAAAATGCTGATAACGTAGTGTAATATTTTGAAGAGTTGAGAGTTTTTTTTATCATAAAATAATATCTTAATATATATTTGTTGTCAAGATCTCATTTTGATACTGAATTATAGAATAAATTTTTGTTTTAATCTTGAAACTTTTGTTTTTTTTGTGTGTCATTTTGGTCATCAATTTTTCTCATTTATTTTAGTGGTAGTCCAAAACATAGTTTAGATTAGTTACTGTCGACATCTTAAGGCTGGACAATTGCGATACAACATTTCATTCTTATATGTATTTTAATGAGTGAGTTGGTAGAAATATAATCTTTTTATTTTTAATTAATCACAAATTAAAATAAATTTATGATTACATTTTTTTATTTAAGAATAAAAATTATAATTAGTTGGGAGAAAAATCATTTAAATTAGATTTATATATAGTTAAAAAATAACAATAAAAAATTGAACAAATCGTCTTTTGAATTATAAATGAAATAATATAATAATCAAAACGGGAAAAGAAATAGGACCAACGTGAAATTTATTATATAATTTGAGGATTAAAATAAAATGTTGACCATATTTGATTACTATAAAAACAATTTTCAATATTTATCTTGAAATAAAAATAATATCAAAGAGTCGTGTTTTTTTTTTTGGAATAAATTCTTTTACGAGGTTATACAATGATTATTTATTGAAGAAAAAATCGAAAGCAGTTGTGTGAAATCTCGCAAGAGTTCAGAGGAGTGGTGCTAGGTTCTTGACTTGTAATATAAGAATAGATTTAGATTAATAGAATAGGTGACAGCTGTCGACTCTGAATTACACTGTCCCAAATTCTCACACCTTTACACACTTTCCTTCAGAATTGACATCTCTATCTCAAAAAAGGAATATGCAAACTAAACAAACCCTTCTCTTCTCTTCTCTCTTTCTACGTCTCACTCAATCTTTCTACTTTATCATCTATCACTACTCACTGTTCCCACCACCTCACCCTCACAGTCTCACTTTCCAAGTTTCCTTTCACACACGAATATATACCTATATTCCTATAAATATGCACAAAAATTGATTACGTATATATACAAACTTCGAAATCTCAAATCACAGTGTCACACATTTCCTTTTGGCTCTCTCGCTTCATGTCTTTTATTAACACCTCACTTGCTATTTTCACCAACTTTTCTATATATATACATGCCACCACAAGACAGGCAACACAAAATTTTTTACTATGCTAGGTTTTGGTTCGAGTTTCGATCTCATCGTGTATGTGTTATATGTATATATGTACATGATTTGGAATTGCTAGATTTTATAGTAAAGTTGGAGAGCTGAAAAGTAAAATGAGAAAGGGTTTGAATTGATGACAGCTAAAATAGAAGCATACGTATAGAATAGGTGGCACTTTAATGATGCTTTGGTCTTTACTGTTGAAGGACACCTTCGCCACTAATGCATGCTTTGATTGATCGATATGAGATACCATTATTGAGTCTCTGACTATATATACCATCAATCAGATTCTGAATCTTATTATTATACTTTACTAATCAGCCTAATAATACATATACGGACCGGGGATTTCTCTTTTTCGATCAATTTTTATATACTTCTTATTCTTACTAATCAAGACACAAGACAAGAGATTATAACTAATTGAGAGGAAGTTGGGTTTTCTTGTTTTAAAGGTTTAAAAAGAAATTAATAATATAATTAACGAAACAATATATCCGACCGGCCATTTAAAAGATTAATAGAATTAGAGGGCTTCTCCACCTTCTTCGTCTCTGTTCAAACTTCAATATTCTTCCGAGAAATTAGACGTTTTAAGGGGATATATATAACAGTCTAAAAACTGAACTCCTATAGTCGCTAGAAGTATAGATTGGTTCAAAGCAAGACACGTAAAAGTGATGTTTTTGTCAGAAAGTACATACAACGTGGCATTGTCCAGAGGTATATATGTATACTGTATAATGTATATATAATGTATAGAGTTCAATTATATTGTACCTTGTAGTTGTTTGGTTGGTTGCTGGCTTGGGTGGTACTTGGCAGATTTGGGGTGACTTTTGTATTTTACTTTTTTCTTAATTAATTTATTTTACTTTATTCCATTAAATAATATATTTCAAACATAACATTAAATTACAATAATTTTTATATTTAAAAAATTAAATTATTACATTTATTCCTTTATATCATTTTACATTTACTTTTTTTTTATTATATATACACTTATATATTTAATATAATTTTTAAAAAATTACCTATAATAATATAACGTTTTTTTTAAAACCAAATATAATATCACTAGAAATATAATAACTCGATTAATGTTGACTTGACTTAAATCTATATTTCTAGTGATATTGTATTGTTGGTATAAAATAATATAATAAGAAAGAGACAAATAATATAATATAACATGTAACTATATATCCAGTGGATAATTTTTTTAAAAAATATATAGGTATGAAAAGTCATTAAATAAGGTTGAATAATTATCTCCAATTTTTTATTATTTTAAAAGATAATTAAAAAAAATGCCAGTTTTTCTTACGAAATATAATGTTTTATAATTTAAAATTTTATTAATAGTATTTGTATAGCCTTTATAATTATAAAGATAATACGTAATTCATCTATTGATGATTAAGGATTAGACTGTCATTGTCAAACACACCTTAAAAAAGCGAATCGTGTAATTGATGTAATAGCTAAACTCCACTTTCTTTTTAGTTTAGAGTGATTCTCCTTTGATGTTCCTTCCATTAAAATTAATTGAGTTATTCTTGACGATATTTTAGGGTGTTAGTGATATGAGGTCTTGTGTTATTTTGTTAAAAAAAAAAAAAGATAATACGTGATTACGTACATAGGAAATAGTAGAGCTGAGATTGCATTGCACAGATCACGTGGGAAGAGAGTGAAAATAATTGAAGAAACGCAGGATATATATGCATGTATTAATGTATATATAATAATAATATATACAGTGTGGGTAATTAAGAAGGAAGGCCATATCATGAAATAACGACACCTGTAATTGTGAGAGCACTTTCTCTTGCCTTCCATTATATATGTCCATGCTAGCCTAACTATTCTTCTCTTACTTTCTTCCTCCATCGTACTATTCTTCTCCTCCTGCCTTTGTTGGCCCTCTTTCCCTTCCTGCTACGTGTCATCACCATGCATGCCTAAACTTTTGGCGTTTTATGGGGTTCTATATCCAACTTGAAAGCTAAGTTCCAAATTCCTGAACGATGTTTCACCATTTTATCGCTAGAGAATTGGATTCAGATGAACATTATTCCTGTGAGGAACATATACATAACAAGTAGATACTCTAGGACTTGCACTTCGTGAATATGTGTATGACTTTATTAAAATTGGTGGTGCACAATTTGCATAATGGCAACAACCAACGATGATGTGTATAGTTTTCAATTATTTTTTTAGGCCAAAGTGCACTTTTGGTCCTATAACTTTTGTTAAAGTTTCAATTTGATCCCATAACTTTTTTTGTTGCACTTTTGATCTCATATCTTTTACTAAAGTTTCAGATTTGATCCTGTGTTACACTTTTGGTCCCATATCTTTTAGTCATGCTGCAGAATTGGTCCTATATCTTTTAGTCAAGTTGCAGAATTGGTCCTATATCTTTGGGTCAGGTGCAGAATTAGTCTCATATCTTTGGATCAAGTGCGACTGGTGGTAAAACTTTTTGCAAAGATATGAGACCAATTCTGCAACCTAATCAAAAGATATGGGACCAAAAGTGATACGGGGACCAAATCTGCAACTTTCTGCAAAGATATGGGACCAAAAGTGCAACAAAAAAAGTTATGGGACCAAATTGAAACCCTTGCAATAATTATGGGACCAAAAGTGGACTTTGACCTTTTTTTATGATTAAATCAGTGAGGAAAAACTATAGTGAGACATTTTTAATGGAAATTAAAATCTAAGAGACATATGCTAGCATGGGTGGAGTCAAGGGGATCCGTGGAGGTATATGCCCCATCTCAAAAGTGTGTGTATATATACATCTCAAATTTTATTATATATCTCACACATTTGGTTGTTATTCATAATAAAATTTTATACATTAATTATTTATTATACATGTGACATTTCATATATAAAAGTATTTTACAAATGAATATAAAATTATTTGTAAGATTTATATTTTATGGAACAATTCAGTAAAATGAGTAATTTGTGTATTGATATCGCTAAATCATGGGGTGTGATTACCGTCGTATCGGGAATGATCTTAACTAGAAATATGTAAAATAAATAAGCCATTCAACATAAACCCATATTTACAAAATCAAAAGCCATCATTTATATTGATCCTAAAATAAGGGGAAAGATCCCAGAGAGTTTCCAAAGCAGTTGAGGGGCCGCTAGTATAAGCAAATACAAATATTCCACAAAAATTCAGATCCTATATCCGTGTAATCACAAAGCAATCAACAGAGTCAACGCTACTTACACGGTTACACAGAAGCACATATATCATAGAGAAACTAAAAAATAAGCTACTTACACGGCTTACATATATCATAGATTTCAAATTTTCTGCACATGACATTTTAGCTTTTGGTGTTTTTTTTTAATTTTCAACTTCTAGTTATTAGTGTGACTTAAAATTTGTTTAAGAAGCCGCTGAAGATTATACATACATATATATGTGCCAACTAAGGCAGGATCTGAGGCTATAAAGTTAATATATCCCTAGCTTGTTGAATTAAGAGTGATCTGAGCCTTCACTTTCAACTAGATGCTAAGGTGCACCATCATTAATGTCAGTTTTCTCCTTTGAAGGATGGCTTTTGGATTCTTCTGTTTGCTTCTCTTGGCTTGACTTTCCAAGTCTTGGGGAGCCTAGACTATCAGGAAGTTCATAAGAAGCAGGGATGATCCATCTCTTCCAATTCTCACGTGGCCTAATTTTGTCACCCTATAATATAAGAGAAGAATTAAATAATTTGTTAGCAAATTAAGATAGTTAATTTATATATGATAATTGAGACATCATTTTCCTAGCTTCCAGCAGCTTAGAAATGAAATAATGAAACTTTGTCTTCACTTTAGCCACAAATTCTAAAAAGAAAGGAGGAAGAGGGACCTGTATTTCCACAATGATTGAGTTGCGAAGAACATCTTTTATAGTCTGTATATTGTCAGTAAGTTCCAAGACCTGAAAGAAGAGACAAAATATTGTTTTGATTGATACAGTGAACAATGCTAGACAAAAATATGCAAGAGTAACCAGACTTATTGACTTGAGGAAAAGCCATGAAGCCTTTCTACCAAAATATCATTACTCAGCAACATTATCCCTGCTTATCCAAAAAATAACAAAGTTCTGTTTCCTAGCTTAGTCCCCAACAGCAAAATTACTCAAACGTCTATCTATATTTCTTAGACATAAATACATAATTGCTTGACTTTATATGAAAGAAAACTAGCCCACATAGTTTAAGATAATGCCAAATATACCATGACTTCAATTCCACAAGACCAATCAACTCTGCATAAAAATACTCTGATTAATTGTAAATAGCCTTTGCATATACCTTGCCTCGTTAAAAACATATATATATTAATTAATAGTTACCTAGTAGATTACTGCCAAGTACTAAATTTCAATAACGAATTTTGATCTTGGAAAAACGGAGCAATGCAATTAAGTAAACTTGATTTCTTGGGGGAAAAAAAATTGCTACACTTGCAGTCAATCATCAACCACTAGTTACATGATTAGAAGCATCCAATTCAGGTCAACAAGTAGATTCAGCTAATCGAGAAAAGCCAATTACAAGACGTTCTATTTCCTCCCACAGTATATTAACCATTATATGCAAGAACAAAAAACACAATACTGAAAATCTACATATATGATAAATGTCATGAGTCAGAATAGAAACAAAAGGCAAGTTATTAATAACTCACTTTCTTGAATCCTGCTATTAAACTTATGGGAACCCAGCCCTGTTCGTCCATATGTTTCCGCAAGAACATGTCCTTAACCAGATTATTAAGGCTGCAATACACAAATTATGAATTATGATATATATATATATCTTCAGTTAAAAAAAAACAGAGACAAAAACAATAGAAAAATAGCAAGTGAACAAGGTTTAAAAAAGTTAAAAAACAAAAAAGCAGTACCTAAAATAATAATGTATCTGGTCAACAATCTTAGTACGCAATTGAACATCAGGGGCTGGGAAACGGACAGGACGTGTCGAATTTGGTGGCCTATGGGAAACACCACTAAAATTTCCACAAGGTGCAGCAGCAAAATGTTGTACTGGAGGAACAAAATTCAGAAAATAAATAACACAATCAGAAATCAGAGAATATATATTATGCATATATATATACATAAACTAATAACTCACTTCTTAAGATATTATCGAGTTAATAATTCATCTATCAAAGATTGAAATATACACATACAAAATTGGTCCTATATCTTTAGCTCAATTTTCAATTTGATCATGTATTTTTTTTTGTTACAATTTTAGTTCTATATCTTTGTAAAAGACCTTAATTTTGATTCTATATCATTTTTGGTCTCATACATTTTAGTCAAATTGCATAATCAGCCACATATTAGTTGATCATTTTGCAAATATATGAGACTACTTCTAAACCGGATCTAAAATGACCAATTCTGCAATTAACTCAAAGATACGAAACCAAATTTGCAACGAAAAAATATATGAGACCAAAACTTGACCCAAAGATATGAGAGCAAAAGTGTAACAAAAAAAGATACAAGACTAAATTGAGAACTAAGCACAAAATATGAGATCAAATTTACATTTTAACCTATACTCTTTAATTCTTGAAGATTCAAACAGTACACTTTTTAATCTTGTAAACAGTATAGTGTTTAATTCTTTTAGAATAAAGAATATATGTTAAGATCTTTAAAAAACTAAAGTATGCATATAAACTTTTAGGGGATGGATTTATTACCAGAGGGTATATAATGGCCTCCACCATAAGGTGGCAACGGCGGTGAAGGAAAGTATTGCGGTGGAGGATAAGGCAATGGTGGCTGCGGCAACGGCGGCGGGAATCTTGGAACACATGTTGGTGGAATATAGATGTCTCTGCCATTGAAATTTTGATGTGCATTCCAATCTTGATTATTATTCCCACGGTGTCCACGATAATTTGGTCTCCCATTACAATTTTTAAAAGAATTTCGTTGTTGTTGCTGATTGTTAACATTATTGGTGGGTGAAGGACTGATGTTGTTGTTGATTCTTGCATTGTTGGTGACTTGTGTCTCTGAAGACGAAGGTGATTTTCCAGTATCCTCATCATCCTGTACGTAATTGGCACGCAATTCAAACAACAAGAACGATTATAATAAGATTTTCATATAATTCTGGGTAATTTTCAACGTGAAATTAAAGAAGCTAAAATCAAGGGAGAAATAAATGAAACCTGAGAATTGTGAAGAGAGTCGTCAAGCGATGATTGTTTTGATGGTTGTGAAGTCAATTTTCCGGTGGCCTTAGATAAAGCAGGCCAAGAAAAAGCATCCATCACTAATGGTTTAACGTTAGAGGGAGTGTCGTCATTGAAGGAGGGCTTATAATTATTCCACACAGGCTTCTTGGCGTCAGAATCATCAGAAGAAGAAAATTCAACCACAGATGAAGAAGGAGTAGAAACAACAATGAGAGTCTCGGAATGTACAATCATCTTATTGGATGGCTTCAAATCATCCCCAAATTTAAGACCACCATCACAATTGTTGAAGGAAGAAGGATTAGAATTAGAACAAGAATTATTGTTAGCAGCAGCAGAAGCAGCAGTATCAGCCATGATGAAAATAATGTTAGATGATAAAAAGAATGATAATCTTTTACAAGATTAGGGTTCAAAAAACTGATTGGATCTACAACAAGAGTGTGAAAGACGACTCAGTCAGTGAGTACCAGCCTTCTTGCTGCTCTGATCTCTCTCCTCTTGTTTAGTTCCGACTAATTAAGATGACTTTACTGAGCTGTTTATTATACTTTATATATATATTAGTATAGAGATTTAAAATGATTTATATAATTTCTCTTGTTGCGATGATTTTTTAAAAAAGATATTACTATATATTTTGATTTGAGTTTGATATCATTTTCTATATTAACTTCACCTGTTAGTTTTACTTTTTGCCTTTTGGATGTATATATAACTGATTTGAACAAATCTGTTTTGATTGATTTAGTCAAATATATGCTTTAATTACTTAAACAAATAATTTTTATTCGTCTATCAGTTATTGTCAATGTTTAATATTTGTTTTTATCTGATCCAAAATAAAATAACGTCTGGATCAAAATTACAAAATACAACCTTCAAAAAATATCAAGAATCAAGAATCAAGATTAATAATTAACATGCATAGGAATTACTTGTTTTAATATCAGAATAACTCTTTTATTCAAACAAATTATTTGGTCATCACTTCATTCATTTAAGAACTACAATATTTTTAATTGGTAAAAAAAAATATTTTGATTTTAAAAATATTATATTCATAAGATTTTTTTAAAATATTATAAACACTAATCAACTAGTTATATTAATTGACTTAATTTCATAATTTCAAAAAGGGCGCCATGTGTATGAGTGTGTGTTATTTTTTACTACACCTTCATAAAAAAAATATTGAAACATAATGTAATTGAATTGAAACGTTATAGTTGTTCAAAAAAAAATTGAAACGTTATAAATATGTTTTTCATATAAAATTTCTTTATTTTACCAAAAAAGATTAAAAAAAAAAAACTTTACTTATAGGTTGATTGATCGATATGATAGTTGGAGTGTTACAGACGATAATTTCTTTTTTTGGCCTGAATATCAGGCGATAATTGGTTTAAGGATTTTAAGTATTAATTGAATGATTAAATATGAGATGAAGAGGAATTTAGTGAACTAAAATGTTTTGTAAATCATTCTACCCGTGTCAAATGTTCATTTTTTGTAAACTTGCAGGGTTTTAAATAGATTGAAATTTTTATTTTTTCTTTTAAATTTTCGCCAAATAATTGCTTTGGTCCTCAAATTAAATTATGGGTCAAATTTATTTTAATCATAAAATAATTTTTTCTATTTTAGTCTTTAAATTTTCATATTTGTTCAATTTTCATCTTCCAAAGTATTTGGCCAAACAAAAAATATTCCAAAATATAATTTTGTTTAGTTTTTGTGTTATTTCTAATATGGACCGGCGAGGTTGACTATTTATCATACCGCAACGATTAACAACCTTAGCTGTCTTCTCTCTATCAGCTCTGCTTCCTCCCTCACCAAATCTAGCGGGCTTTGGCTGCCGTTGCTCAACGGCGGTAGCCCCTCATCTGTTTATGTAGTGTAAATCCCTTCCTTGTGAGGGTTTCTCGCTCTCTTTATGAGATTGTTCCTTTATTTTTACATTTTTGTGGCGGTGGCGTTCTAGATCAGGACTCCCACGGAGTCGATCTCGTCTGGCTTTTTTGGCGGCGTCGTTCCGATTTTGGTCCTCCACGGCATTGATTTGGTCTAGATGCTTTGCGGAAGTGTTTTTGATTTAAGCTTCCACAGCGGCTTCTTAGTTTGAATCAAATGATATTATTTATGTTTATAGTTTTTTAATTGGTTGTAACTTTAGTTGGATCCATAGATCCGCTATCTTGACAGCTTTTTGTATTGCCAATTTGTCTGACACGAGGATGAGTCCTCTTGGAATTTGGATGGGTTGAAAACCCTCCACCTTTAGTTGATATCTTGTCTAGTGTTGCTACTTATGCTAGGGATGAGTTAACTTATTTACCTTTGTTTTTGTTTGTATTGTGTGCTTGACTTTGCCTTACTGTTGAACGAATTATGTTTCAGGATAAAAAAAAAAGATTAACTATTTTTCTCTCATATATGTCATAATAAATGAGTTTACAAAGAGATGGAAAAATTATTATTTAAAAGAAAAATCAACCATAAATTATATCCAATTTGTAACTAAAAATAATTTTTTTTGGTCAACTCATTTATTATGACATAAATGAGAGAGCAATGATCTATCTTAATTATCTATAGTAGAAATAACAATATAAATAAGACAAAATTACATTTTGAAAGATCAAAATGGAACAAATGTAAAAATTTGAAAATCAAAATAGAAAAAAAGAATTAAAATGAAATTGACCACATAATTTGTGCGAATGGATCCTCAGCTGTAGTTTTTTTTGTGTTGTTCCTGCTGTCAACAAATATCAACCATCCATCAAATCTGACGGTTCCAATTTTTCCATTTGTCTCATGTTATTTTACAACCTCTATACCCAATCTTTTTCTCATCCCTGTGAAATCAAAGTTTTACACAATCAATAGCCTCATTCCGACGGAGCTTTTCCAGTAGCAGAATCCGATCTTGCCGTCATGGTTATTCGCTTTGATGAAAACGTCAACTTCGGAGACATTCCAGCCGGTGAGGCAAGGTCCGGTGGAATACGAGAACGCTGGCGGCGACACCGAGGAGGGACATTTGGACTGGCCATTGACAGCAGAGTGTGGGAACAACTCGTTTGGCAACTTGAGAGTTGAGTGAGCGCATTTGAAGTATTTACTATTTAGAGTGAATAAATGAAAAGAGGATGATCAACAAGAGACGATGGAAGCCAAATCTGTGTAAAACTTGATTTCACAGGGATGCGAAAAAGAAAAAAGATTCGGTGTAAAATGTTGTAAAATGACATGAGACATGTGGAAAATTTGGAACCGTCAGATTTGATGGATGGTTGATATTTATTGACATCAGGAACAACACAGAAAAATTACAGCTGAGGATCCATTCCCATAATTTGTAGACCAAAATGAAGTTTTGACCTTGAACTTATATATTTTTTGGAAATTTAGAAATTTAAATTTTAAATTCACAAATTATATAATATCAAAATTTTAAATTTCAATTCATAAAATCTTAATATTTTTAAGTTTATATTCTTAATTTTAATTAAAATTATGAATTGGTTTTTTATAAGTTAACAAATATAATTTTCTCCAATTTAAGTTCGCTTCTCTTTGTTCCCTATTTTTAAAATTGTTTTTTTTTTTTTAAAAAAATTTTTTTACTGAAAATAAAAATATGATTAAAAAGATGTTCGACATCATTAATTATAAAAATTATAAAATTATAACAAGCTTAAATATTTAAAAAAGAAAAAGAGAAGAAAAATATAGAGTACACTGTACACACAAGGTCTCCGTCGGCAAATTACTGTATAACTTTTTTTTTTTTAAAAAAAACAAATTACTGTATAACTGTATGTCTGTATGAGATGGAGTTTTCTGATAAGATTAGCTAGCCCTCTCTTCTTCCTTCAGCTTCGAGGTCTTTCTCATTATCACCATGGAAACCACTCTTCTGAGTTTTCAATCTTCCAAAGGCCCATCTTACCGAATACTTGACCGACCCGTTAACCCATTCCTTTCCTCCAAACCCAGATGCGCCTTCAAATCCCGCCGCCATTTTCCCTCAATCAACGCCGCGATTTCCCGCACCAAGAAGGAAGAAACCGTCGAAACAGTCAGAGAACAACTTGAAAACTGTTATCTCCTCGCCGGCATCAATTACAAAGGCTTCACGGTGAAGCAATTCCAAGACCTACGAAAAAGCCTTCCGGAGACCTCGAAATTGGTCGTGGCGAAGAACACTTTGGTTTACAAGGCTATCGAGGGCACCGAATGGGAACCGCTGAAGCCATGTATGAAGGGAATGAACGTCTGGCTTTTCGTTCACACCGAGGAAATTCCGGCTGCGATTAAGCCGTACAGGGATTTCCAGAAGGAGAGAAAGCTCGAAGAGAATGATTTCACTGGTGCTGTGTTTGAAGGGAAGTTTTATGGTCCCGACGAATTTAAGACTTTGGAATCGATGCCCTCGCGTGCCGAGGTTTATGCGCAATTGTTAGGTTCATTGAAAAGTCCAGCATCAAGTCTCGTGAGTACACTGCAAGCGCCGGCCAGAGAATTGGTGATGGTTTTGAAGGCCTATGTCAAGAAGCTTGAAGAAGAGGGTGGTGGGCAATAGAAGTTGTAAGTGTAATTTTATTACTGTTTTTTTTTCCTTCATTTTGGTTCTGAAGCTGTGTGTAGATTAATGTTGTTCTGGATGTCTCTGAAATTGAAGTAGTTGACTGTGACTGCGAGACTGGCCTGATGAGAAAGAGAGGAACCATGTTGTGAAAGATGTATAATTATGCGAAGTTCATATTTCAATTAGGAAATTCTGATAAAACTTGTTGCCTGTTATGAATGCGATTGTGACTATATCTATGATCATTTGGTCGTTATTTTATTCAGTGATTGAATCATTATACTGCTTATCTCATTCTACTGCTTGTGTTCTGGCTCGTAAAGCACCCTGTTTGATACATTAGAAATGTTAATGCACTCTTGGACGTTGACTTCAGAACTGATAGAAGTGGTGGTTCAATAATCACATCTATTAAAAATAGTTTATTCGTTAAGGTTAGCCAAGTCTTTTATGAGAGATTGAAGGCTGAGACATAAAGAGAGCATTGTCTGTTTTTCTTTTCCTTGTTCTGTGAAATAGCGATATATGAAATTCATTTTAGTAATACTGTAACAGCAAGAATGAAGACTCCATGACAGGTGATACGAGTATAAGCTCCTAGGAGAACTACACCCCAAAAGCTAGTTGTTGAGGTTGGAGAGCCCAAGGTTTTATATAGTGCTTTACCTTCAGCTAACCACTCAATGTGGGACTCGTATCAGCAGGGGTATAGTTTTGAAATTATATATTTGCATCTCTTAGTTCCTACGAAGTTACAAGTTAATTTTGGATGGCGATCTACGCTTATTTTTGAGATATTGACATTGAGATGGTTTTGTTAAAACTTTTTCCAAACAATGAACAGATGTGAAGTTTCTGATAAGAAATTCGACGTCATAGCTTTTCTGGGCTTCAAATGATTCTATCACCTATTAGTTTATATTGTAACTACTATTAATTGCAAAACTACAAGAGAAGAGATGCATAATATTTGGAAAAAGTGTTACAAAAACAAAAATCTATAGCTATTACAGAAAGTAGAGGTTGCTGTTTTGCAAGTTGAGTTTCTCTTATCGTGTTTAGATTTCAGAGTGACCTTTATGAATAGATATCAAATGAACTGGTCGTCATATGTGAAAAGGACAGAGATTACTTCTTAAGCTCCTCATAATTGTATCTATTCACATGAAAGGCCATATTATCTCTTTTGCTTCATTTTGTTTTATTCAAACAGGACAAGGTGTATTTTGTTTTTGGCATTTTTTTAGAACTCATTCCTCTCAGTAGTGTCGATTGCTGTATTACATGAGTGTCATTCTTCTGAGAATATATGAACTAGGGAAGTGCAAATTAATTTGTCAGCATCACTTCCTGTGTCAAATATATCTTTAATGTTGTTATAATCAAAAAAAATTTATATATTATATATCATTATATGTAGCTTTAGATAGAAATGAGGAAATTGACTTAGTGGTAGATGCAATTTACATGAGAAATGGGATGTGTGTTCGATTCCCAGCTCCCCCCCCCCATTTATTGAAGCCGGCTCCGTCACCCTATACAAGGTGATGATCTGATGGATTGGGACACAAATATTCGGCTATTGTGATAATTATGGAACACTGCAGTTGTTATCACCTTTGGATTTGAAATATTTCAGAGTCTGACAAAGGAAATCAGTTATTTGTTGTCATTTACTGCTTGAGTCAAAAGTTGCATGATTTATTCATGTAAAGGGATAATGTTCTCATATCTTAGTATTTGAATTGTTGCCTCAGTTGTATTTTTTTCGCTGTTATTATTCACCTGAAAATTAGCCAGTGGCTCATGCTTTGGGTGTATATGTATTGTCTACTGACATGAATGATGAAACTGTCTCGTCTCTTAAATTATTATTGAGGTCGTTATTGACAATAGCCGTTGCATTTGAAACCGCTAATGGAAAGTTTGCTGTAATCACTGGCCAAAACTCAGTTGTGTTGGAATTTCAAACGTCAAGGAATTTCAGATATTGTTTACTAAGATTGAAATTTTTAAAGGGTTTGGTTAAACAAAAATAGGAATAGTATATTTAAGGCAGGGCAGAGATCTCAACGAGTCATGGTTGTTAATGTAAAGAAATATCTACCATTAATAATTTAATTAAGTTGCTACAACATAAAAAATTGATATCAAATCTGGCGGTCCGCCTAAGGACTTGACTCATTTTCCAACTCATCGGAATCCCAATAGCACAATTTGCAACAGAATTCTAGCGTCACAATAATATATTTACACATATGCAAACATTGTTTTTAATTTTTAAAAATATAAAATAGATTACAAATTGAAGATTTATTATTATTATGATTATTTAAAATCATAAAAATAACTCTCCATTACTTTTCATTTTTAATTATATAATGATACTTACAGCAATCAAAAGATCTTAAATTTATGCATAAGAATGTGAATAAACAGAGTGTTCTCGGATTTTGTCCAAGTCGAAATATCATTTCCACAAATGCAGTAAATCAACGGTTTCAATCTCTGATGAAAATTCTAATTCTGTCCATCTTTAATAATAGGATAACTAGTCATGGTCTCTATTATTTCTTCTCTTTTCAATGATAACTTATATTTGAAGTTGAGGCTTATATATGAAGCATCATGCCCATGTTCTTCCAACATGGTCGCATATGATTCGATTTCGTCCATAATCTGCCTTGTACTTTACCTTATTTGGGTCCGATTCCCGCAGAGTATAAAATTAGGAAAGATAATACATTCAACACTACCTTCTCATTAATGTCATATCGTATTTCATGCATGTATTTCTCGAGCATTAGACACAAAGATATACTTTATAAAATACGTAGGCTGAACATTTTATACGAGTGGTATCAAAATATCGTGTTGTACTGACTGAATTCTGAAGATTTGATCCGCTTTTCACTCACTAACTTCAAGCTAACTCCGAGGCAACACGAATTTGCTTTTCGAAATTCTCAGCAATGAGCAATTAATATCATGGCGAAAATACCAGAAAGAAAGTTATTTGTATTGAACGCAAAGTCACTGAGAAAAATGAGTATAGATACGGTTTGATAAGTTCAATAAACTACGGGTAGCATCAGTCACGTGGTCTCGCTGTATTTAGCAAATCACATTGTTTATTAGCTTATTTCTTCTATAAATGAAGTCTGTACGTTCCTTGAATTGATCGAATCCTGAGCACTGAGCAGGGAGGGAAAATTAAAGATGATGTCATCAAATGAAGTGAGTGAAGAGAAGGAAGTAGGGAAGAAGAAGGATTACGTGGATGATCCTGCAGTGTCGTTGATGAATATGGGGGAGCTGAAACGATGGTCGTTTTACAGAGCAGTGATAGCAGAGTTTGTGGCGACACTTGTGTTTCTTTATGTGACAGTGGCCACTGTGATAGGCCACAAAGCCCAAAGTGTGCCCTGTAATGGCGTTGGGCTTCTTGGAATCGCTTGGTCATTTGGTGGCATGATCTTCGTTCTTGTCTATTGCACTGCTGGAATCTCAGGTCTATATATAATACTCTCAAAAGTCAAATCAAATGCTTTTGATTTTCCTTCCATTTCAAAGAAAATAATACTACCTTGTTTGGGTTGATGTATATACAGGTGGTCATATAAACCCTGCGGTGACGTTGGGGCTACTGGTAGCAAGGAAGGTGACCTTGGTTAGGGCAGTGACCTACATGGTGTCGCAGTGCGTGGGAGCTGTTTGTGGGGTGGCCTTAGTGAAGTCTTTCATGAAGCATTACTATACTACACTTGGAGGTGGTGCCAATGCAGTCTCACAAGGTTACTCTAAGGCCAATGCCTTGGGAGCTGAGATCATTGGTACTTTCCTCCTAGTTTACACTGTCTTCTCTGCCACTGATCCCAAAAGAAACGCACGTGACTCCCACGTACCTGTGAGTCCTCCTAGTTTATGACTGCTATATTCCCTAACATATATATAGAGATCAGGCAATGTAGGTTGGCACAAGTGGTTAAGGATCGAGACGAAAAACCTTTGCCTCATCATGGATAAGGGTTCGAATTCTCCTGAAGCCACTTAATCCCTTGGCGCCTAAGGACTAATTGAGTAGTTGTTTTGGGTAAAAACTGCTTGCGGTTTAGCCCGGTAGTTCTGGGAGTGTCTTTCTTTACTACCACATTTCCTACCAAATATATATATATATATATATATATTTATAGAGATCATCTATATTTTGGTCTTTAAATTTATCCTAAAATTATGATTTAGTCCTTAAATATTATAAATATCTAAGTGCACTTTTAGTCCCATAACTTTGGCTAAGGTTTCAATTTGGTCCCATAACTTTTTTTGTTGCACTTTTGGTCCCATATCTTTTACTCAAGTTGCAGATTTGGTCCTATGTTGCATTTTTGGTCCCATATCTTTGGTTCATGTTACATAATTGGTCCTATATTTTTTAGTCAAGTTGCAGAGTCGGTCCCATATCTTTGGGTCAGGTGCAAAATTGGTCTCATATATTTGGATCAAGTGGGACTGGCGGTGAAACTTTTTGCAAAGATATGGGACCAATTCTGCAACATGACCAAAAGATATGGGACCAAAAGTGATACGGGACCAAATCTGCAACTTTTTGCAAAGATATGGGACCAAAAGTGCAACAAAAAAAGTAATGGGACCAAACTGAAACCTGAGTAAAAGTTATGGGACCAAAAGTGCACTTTGACCTATTATAAATATGCTTTTTGATCCTTGATTTTCTTAGAAACGTTAATTATTGAGTCCGTGTAACAGTTTTCATGGGGACTAAATTGTTTGTGTTTATAAAAATTCAGGAGCCAAAACTTATATTTTCAATATTCAATAAGTCTGTTTACTCAACAAATAACATAAATATATGTTGATGCTGATTCCATAAATATATGTTAACTATGGTATTTATTGTGGGGTAAGGTATTGGCTCCATTGCCTATAGGTTTCGCTGTGTTTATGGTGCACTTGGCTACCATTCCTATCACTGGTACTGGCATTAACCCTGCTAGGAGTTTTGGTGCTGCTCTAGTCTACAATAATACCAAAGCCTGGCATGATCAGGTTTCTTCTCTCTCAATACAAATCTACATTTTACATAACTTTTTCTTAACTAGCTTATATATATAACGGCCTTCATTACTGTGTTATCTGTGAGTCTCCAACATCACCTGTGGCATTCACTCCCTACATATGAATGTTAAGATAATTAGTCTTACGAGGATTATAGGATGAATCTAGATCACTCACATAATAACTCAATCAATTAATATGCATACCTCGTTTTGCCATTATTCAATTGTCCTGAACATGATCAATTTTTTCTGCTGAAGTTGATTTTCCTCTTCTTATCTATATTTGATGACTGACTCAATGAGGAGGCTAGGTTCTCAAATGTAGATTGGAGTATTTATTAAGAGTTGACACGTATCATGTGGAGTCAGCCTAATATCTTAATAACTCTCTTTTGAAAAGTTATCTCATTATCTCCTAATGAAACATGCCTAGCTAAAACTAGAGCTCAAAATTTTTGTTTTTGTGTGGATGGATGAGTAATTGAGTATTGTTGGGATTGCTGTGACAGTGGATATTCTGGGTTGGACCCTTTCTAGGAGCAATTCTTGCTGCAGCATACCATCAATACATATTGAGAGCAGGAGCTGCCAAGGCTTTAGGATCTTTCCATAGCAAACACTCCAACTTATTATGAAGGTTTTCTGCTGCAACAAATTAAAACTAAATCAAGTACAAAGCAACAATATTGAGAATTTAGAGAATATTCATACTTGACAGTCATTTATGAAAAGCAATGTTTGGATTGAGAGAGTCTCAGTATGCATATATAATTTGTATCATTAGTATGATGTTTAAAAAATTCAATGTTCTTGTTATTTTCCTTAGCAATCCAACCCCCACCAAGATCTTGTAACTTTCCCATCTCTCTCATCGTAGAAGTTAATATATTATAATTCCTTTTATTGTTACATGGTATTTTCCTAATCACAGCCTTTCTGCCTTCCCTTCTGGTAGTTGATATGTTGCTGACAGGATTGAACTCTTAAGAAAGTTATGACTTTCATAAGCAGGACTCGTTATTTCTTATTGCCAAAAAAACAGTTACACCTCATAACCATTTTCTAAATTAATTTCAAAGGACATGCTTGAACTTCAATTACATTGAGTTATATAAATTAAACATAAAATCATAGTTTAACAATCTGAATTAAACTAAATAAAAATTCCTAATTCACCACCCTGCAGTCCTTCCTGATCTCTTGCCCACCATTGATGCTGCTCATTTTGATCATGGACTTCACAAAAGCCTCATAAAATGCCTTCTTAGAGGCAGCAAACTCAGAAACCAGATTCTTGGTCTTTGGGTTAGTAAGCAAAGATTGATCAGAAGAAAATAGGCTTTTCCCTTGGAGAATCAGTTTGTAATATGTATTATCAAAAGTAGTTGGAGAAGGATCCATGGTGGTGCCTGCATTCTTTGGCTGATTTTTCAGTGGACAAATTGCTTTTAATTTATCAGCAAAAAATGGATTCAGTGAAGGGTCCACGTCGTGTTTGGCATCGAAATTGTTGATTCTGTTCCTGAAGGATGAGCAATGGGAGAATCCTAATGTATGTCCTCCTACAAAAGGGTAAAAAGACCATATTACTTTGAACTATACTCAGATATGTATTGGTAAGAAATAATTATATATAGAATAAATCAATGATTTAATTCCTAAGAAATAATAAATGTCTCAATTTAGTCCCTAACAAATAAAATTATAAAATTTAGTACCTGAAAGATGTAATTTCAAGCAATTTGGTCCTTCTGCTAAAACATCAATTTATTTATACACATAAGTTTGGCAGTTTGGAGCTTTTAATTTTGCTTACCTGAGAGAGCTACCAAATCTTCCAAAGAGAGACCTCTTTGAGAGAAGCTCTGCTGCAACTGTGAGATGTTAAAGGTAGGTCCTGGCAATGTTACAGTTTCACTGGCCTTGGATGTTCTTCCATCCTTTCTTCCTTTAGGAACATCCCAATCTGGACCTCCAGACTGTAAAAATTGCACTTAGATATATATACTTTCACACAGTTCAAAAGCTGCATTCTCTTGGCAGATTCTTTGGTAAATTTAAACATATATGTATTTTGAAGGCAGCTTTTATTGAGAAGTGTGTGTTTGATAATTGATACGTTTACTTGTTTATTCAGGATTGTCTTTGTTTAGATTTGTTTTTGAAGGTTTACTTGAGGGCTTCCTGCATAATCATTTGTTAACATGAATCTATCAAGAGTAAACCTATTTTTTAGTCCCTAACTTTGTCCCAATGTGATTTAGTCTCTAGATATTGGAAATACACTTTTTGGTCTCTAATTTTTTGTTATAAACATCAATTAGTTACTCTTTGAAACTTTATCCGTGGGAACAAATTAATTGATATTTGTAAAAAAATAAAAAGGGACCAAAAAGTATAGTTCTAATATTCAGAGACTAAATTATAATTTTAGAGCAAATTTAAGGACTAAAAAATAAGTTTTCTCATATATCAATGCTCAAGAGTATGATTGATCTTAGAGCTTTTGCATCTTTTCTCTTCTTACCAGCAAAACTGCATCCCTTGCTGCTAGAGCTAGGATATCAGCACAAGAGACCACACCAGGGCATGAAGCTTCTACTGCTTTTTTTGCGTTATCAATGACATAAAATGCATGCAGAGAAATATTTGGTGGCCCATCTTTTTCAGCTTTGTTTTGGCCTTTCGAGTTCAACAGTACTGAGGCATCACATCCCTTAAGATTAAAATTTAAGAACAAAAAACAAAGGTAAGTGTTCAAATGAAAAACAAAAGCTCGAGAAAAAGAGTGAGAAGATGTTTTTTTATTTTGTATAATTACCCTAATGAAACAATCATGGAAGTGCATTCTGAGAAGTGCTGCAGGAACAGTATTGTCATTAGAAGTAGCCTTCTTCACTGCTTTAGCAACAATGGAATCAACATGAGGGCATGTTTTCTCATAGTAGTTTAAGCTCAGTGAATCCCCTGTTGAAACTAAAGAGAACACGAGAATTAAGCTTAAGAAAGGAGCCATGATAACTACAAATTAAACACTTAATGATCTTTGGCTTATAGCTGTGGGAATTAGAGATGCATAATGTTAGGTTTTATAGACAGAAGAATCGGATTCGTTACTGTCTGATACATAATATATGGTGTGGCCCCAAAATGATCAATTTGATAAGCAAAGATTGTCAATTGAGTAGTGTCTTTTAAGCATCCTCATTACCTAAAGAACCAACTTTAGTCTTCTTTTGGATGGTAATTGAAGCGCCAGTTTACAAAGTTAATGAATTACATAGCCATTAAACTAAAATTGTCTCAGTCAATATAATTCGAAGGCTTTTGAAACTATATATGTCAGTATATTGTAATATTTATCATCTTCCGTCACTTGAAGACCTTTCAGGTAAAATAATTAACTAAGGATGTCTTGGTTAAATTTAATGACAATGAATTTTAGCATAGAGTGTTAGGATGATCAAAATCTTAGTCATTGGACATTAATACAATTATCAAGACCAACAGACCAAGTTTATTTTAGAAAATTCAATAGAATGCTTATTAACATTTGAACCATAGATTTTAAGACAACACAAGACATAATTATGATTATTGTACGTTGCGGGATTTTAGTTACGAGAGAAGAGTTTCAAATGCAACAATGATTAGTGTGGTTTGAAACAATCTGATGTCAGGGTTTTGGTAACTCACCAAAAATGGGCCCGTCGGCGAGTCAACATATTGATATGTTAAGGAGTAATATTATGGAGCACCAATCTCTGGAGAGTATCAAAGGGCGTTTGATTCATGAACAATTTTTTATTTTTTAAAATATGAATAATTATATTTATAAGGTCTTGAATTCATAATCTTGTTTAAACGATATTAAAGTGATTAATACTTTAATCAAGTAATCAACCCATTATTGTTAAAAATCACATTCAGAAATATAAGTTATAGAAATATCAAAAAAATCATTTGAATAACCTAAAATATGATTAGGAATATTTAAAGCTCTAACTATCCCAAATATTAATTTTTTTTCTAAGATAAAACACTGAAAGGTCCATATCCGAAACAACCGAATCAACTATTTGATGTTGTTGTAGTTGCTGTTGATGTATGGAATAGTGAATATAGCGATGCCCCTAGGCCTCAATTATGAGAAGGAGTGTCCAAAAGGTGGTTGAGGTTGAGGCGTTGAGCCATCGTAATTAGTTGTTATTTTTGNTTTTCCTTAGTGCAAGGCTGTGTGTTCGATCACTGTAAAATGCAATGTTTTCCAAGTAAAAAAACATTTGGCTTACAGATGCGTATTGGGCCATGAACCTTTGGCTTACTTTCTTAATATATATACACACGTTAAATTATATGCTATTATTTCTATCATTTTCTCAAAGTAAAAAAATTAAAAATATATTATAATATTTCTTATTTCTTAAACCCTAATCAATCTAAAAGTTTTAGTTTATTATTTTTTAGTAAAACATACATAAAGAAATATAAAAAATATAAATAATATCTTAGATAATATAATTTCTAAGATTCATCATTTTTTATTAATATTTTAATCAATTTAAATACTATTATCTCTCTAATTTTATTATTTCTTTACATTTTTATATGTTTCATATATTTTTTTATCCAAATTATACATTTTATCTTATAATATTGATAATATATAGACAAAAAATAGGCCAAAATTCTATTTTGGTCCCTAATGTTTACCTAAAGTTCTATGTTGGTCCTTAATGATTTTTTGTCCTACTTAGGTCCTTAATATTTTCTAAAAATTTCGTAATTGGTCCCTAACTATTAAATATGGTCATGTTTCTCTCATTTCAAACCCGAACATTAGGGACCAAAATCAAACTTTAAATAAACATTAGGGACTAAAAAAAATTTTAGCCAAAA
Organism: Chamaecrista fasciculata; assembly: GCA_003254925.1. NCBI lineage: Eukaryota > Viridiplantae > Streptophyta > Magnoliopsida > Fabales > Fabaceae > Chamaecrista > Chamaecrista fasciculata. The sequence continues at coordinate 149,633 of QANZ01027638.1, read as the reverse complement.
AAAATTTTCGGCCCCCCCTAACCTAAAATCCTGGCTCCGCCCCTGCTGAGGTATGTATCGTTAACACTTTAGTACCCTGAACAATTTTTTTGTTAGATTTGATGAGTGAAATTTCGCATGTGCATTGCACGTGCATCTCACGCGCCTCACTAAAACTTCATTTTTTTCTAACTTATGGTCAAAACAAATATTAAACACAATCTAAATTTCGAAAAACACATCTAAAATCTGAGTTTGAGAGGTGTTTTTCGAAATCCATATTGTGTTTGAGGAAGGTATGTTAGATGCACGTGCGAAATTCTGATCAAATCTAACAAAGAAATTGTTCAGGTTACCAAAGTGTTACTGATACAAACCTCAGGGGTACCAAAGTATCACTTTTTAAATCACAGGGTACCAAAATGAAATGAAATCAAACCACAGAGTACCAAAGTGCAATCTACCTTAAAAAATTTTTAGTTCGATTTTTAGGTCTCTACTCACTAAATGCCAATGATAAACTTCGACAAAATTAAAGATTAATAAGTGACTATTAACTAACAAATATTTGAGGGTTAACGCCTAATCCCTTAAAAACAAAATTTATAAAATTTTGAAGGGTGATGGTAACAAAATTTAAAATTGTCTTCGGTCAGAACAACAATTTCTTTTCCCCAAAAACTACTTTTGTGTTCTTCTTTGGCCATAAATAATTATGTTTTAAGTTTTGGAATTCTTGCCCGTGCTAATTAGACCTAATCATGGACCTAAAAATTCGTCCGACCCGATCAACTCAATATGAAAAAATGAAAAAAAAGCCTAAAAATAAAAGCCCATAAAAAAGGAGCCTAAATTGTACAAAGTTCGTTTTAAAATGAGTCAGGCTCAGGCTTTTTTCTCAACCCGATCCGTATTAATAATATACATATATCATACATTTATATATATATATATTGCATAATATATATCTTAATGTATATTTTAATAAATATATAACTTTAGAAAATCAAATCACATTTGATTCTAATTTTCAATTTCCAAATCAATTATGCTATTCTTATTTCACAATCAATTCCAATTTCCAAAATCCAAATCAATCATCACTCTAATCTTCTCCCCAATCCTTCATTCCCTCACCAATTACCATTCAATTCTCAATATAATATATATTTTAATAAATATATAATTTTAAAGAATGGGTAGTTCACATTAAACTATGAAACACACAATAATATTTCAAATATGATAATTTTAAATTTTGAGAACTTACAAGCATATAGAGTGAGAGTAAGTTTAATGTGCAATTTGTTAAAAAAAAAGGCAAAAGTACACATTTCGTTAGTCAAAGGATAAAATTGACGAAAATGTGAAAGATTGGGGACGAAATTGACAGCAAAAAAAGATTGGGGACGAAATTGACAACCAATGTAAAGTTTGGGGACGAAATAGGTGTTTTTGCCTAAAAAAAGTCAAAATGAAGCCTGACCCATATTCATAAAAGCAGGTCGACCTCAGCCCGAAATAAAATGGGCTCATACTTGGGTCTACTTTTTGTTTATTATTATCACGTAAAGCCAGGCCCGCGATCAGGTATATTAAACAATTAGTGGGCTTCCTTGAGTCAAAATTTGTTTGTGAACAAGGTTGAGCCTTCATTTTCTTTTTGAACTGCATTCATTTCAAGCATCTAAATGTATTTTCAACTTCGGCCCACCAAATATGGGCTTATGGACCATTCACGGCTCCCTCATTTTTTTTCTGATCGATTTTATAAATTCTTGTCCCGCCACGACAAACAAAAATGGGCGGCGAATCTTCTGCTCAAGAGGCAAAACCCTAAACCTTAATAGTCCATGAACGTGAAACCAGCATGGGATCCGAAAAGCAGAAAGTGAACAAGATGAAGAAGGACAAGAAGAAGAAGAGTAATGGTAGCTCAAATTCAGATGCTTCACCTGTGGTGCCGGCCAATCATGGTGTTGGAGAAGAAACCGTCGGTGGCCGCAAAATCATCACCGACCCTCGGTTTTCATCTCTGCACACTGATCCTCGGTTCCGAGAGGCTCCGAAGCATAAAACCAAGGTGGCGATTGATTCTCGCTTTGACCGTATGTTCACTGACAATAACTTCTTACCGTCTTCGGCACCGGTGGACAAGAGAGGGAAACCCAAGAAGCGCAATTCACAGAAGAGTTCTCTGCGCCATTATTACAAGATTGACGAAGAAGGAAAACGACAAGATGAAGAGGAAGTAGAGGATGTAAGCGACGAAGAAGATGAGGAGGAGAAAGCGGCACAGGAATTGGTTAAACCCACTGGCGTGAAAGCAGGGGATGAATCAGAAGGGGAATCAGAGTCATCTGAATCGCAAAATCAGGAAGATACCAGTGACTTGGAGTCGTCAACGGATACTGATGGAGATGAAGGTGAAGATGAGGAAATTTACGATCAGGAAATGCCTGATATGATGCAGGTATTATTTTCAACTTGCTCGGTAGTAAAATTCCTTGGTCAATGACTTATGAGTTGTACGCAACAATGAGAGAGAAGCATTGCAGTCTGAGTCCTTCAAAGAATTCTTTGTTCTTTGCCACTGAAATCTGGAGCTTTAGGCTTCTGCCTCTTTTTTAATTATGAAGTTTTTGACAGGAGGAAGTGCCAGAAATAGAAAAAGAAACACATAGGCTCGCTGTTGTTAACATGGACTGGAGATATGTTAAGGTTTGCCATTGACACTTCTTATGTCATTAATATTATAAGATGTCGTTTATTTCTTTGATCTCCTCGAAAGTGGAATTAAAACAAATAGAATCATTAATTTATTTTAGTTGGTTGAGGTATTTTGTTTCATATTGTAGGCCGTCGACTTGTATGTATTGTTGAGTTCATTCGTTCCACCAAATGGTCAAATAAAATCTGTAGCTGTCTACCCATCTGAATTTGGTCTTCAGCGAATGAAAGAGGAGGAAGTTCATGGCCCTGTTGGTCTCTTCGATGACGACTCCGCAAAAAGCGATCAAGACAGCAGTGATGATGAAATTGACAATGAGAAACTGCGTGCATATGAGAAAAGCAGGATGAGGTGACTAACTTTTCAATTAAAGTTGCTCTTCTGTGGAAATCTTGGCATGTATAGTTACTGATTGATAATAATTCTATGGAAATTGAAATGTGTTTTTACTTTGATTGAGTAAACCTTATGCAGATTTATTGATGGTTCTTAGTTTATACTATTGAGAACTTGAATAGAAGTTTCTCTTTTTCCTAAGCGGTCAATATTTTAAGGCTTAGGGTCTTGATTTATATATGTTTTAATATGTGAAACGACGTCTGAAGCGTCTTGTTTGCATAAAGGTGGGAGATGACGATTATGAACCTTTATTCCCTTGACGTTCTAGCTGCCTGCTGCCTTGTGGCAGTCCACTTTTTCTTCTTTATTATTTAGTATGGAATCAAGTACTGCTAATATTATAGTTACTCCATGACCTCATGTGTTGTGTTATGGAGGTTAAGGTTAAAACCCTCCTCAGTGGCCCATGCCAATAATGCCATGCATGCAGGGTTGTCATTTACCATCTCACATGACATGTCATTTATAATATGTCTTTTCATGGAGAGCTTCATTTGGTGTTGAGCATTTTACTGATGCATATATGTATGATGTATCCATAATGTATTTCTAAGAAAATTAAGTTACCGTTTCAGCTTTTTAGTTTAGTATTTATCATAGTTATGTGTATAGATATGTTTATCACGTCAAATGCTCCACATATCACTTTGTTTTCATCTTGTGTCATATTGTGTATCTTGAACGTTGCTCTGGCTTTCTAGGTACTATTATGCTGTGGTGGAATGCGACTCAATTACCACAGCAGATCACATTTACAAAGAATGTGACGGCCTTGAGTTTATACAATCATCTAATGCACTTGATTTAAGGTTCATTCCTGATTCCATGGAAATTAAGCACGCACCACGTGATGTTGCAACAGAGGTATACAATATGCTATCTTTATATTTCCCTTTATCTTTTAATGTACATATTTAGATTTATGGCATGCTATAGGATTTATATTGTAAACAAAATGGTCTATACAAAACTGTAATCTTTGTTATTGAAAATTTTTTAATCCTTTCTCTGCTTAGGCTCCTGCAAACTATGAGTGTAAAGATTTCTACTCTCGAGCACTTCAACACAGTAAAGTTAATCTTTCTTGGGATGATGATGAACCTCTTCGTGCAAAGACCTTAAGACGGAAATTCAACGATGAGCAGGTCAGTGTGCTTCATTTGAACCTCCTATAGTGTGTATGTGTGTGTGGTGTTTATCCTTGTTTTAGAAGATCCTTGTGTAGTGTTTGGTTTTGACTTTTGAATATTCACTTCCGTAATTGCTTTGTATTTTAGTATTTTCCAACTAGTGTGATCTGTTTGACATTTTCCCCTGTATAATCAGTTGGAAACGTGTTCTATTTAAAATTGTTAGTTTCATAGTTCATTCTTTGAATTATACTGCTGGAGATAATTTGTAATTATTTTATTGCAACCTTAAGAAGTCGCTATTAATAAATCTGAAACTGTACTGCTACTGTTATCAAAACTGTATTATTTCATTTTTGTGCAACATATGCAACTTTAAGATGCCATGTGCTGCTGGTTTTTGTCTATGAAGATCCATGTTATACTTGTACATAATAAACATAAACTATATTTTTACACATCAACATGCATTTGTGATTTATCAGTGTAGACCTATGCATTTTATTCTTGTACAGATTTCATGTTAGAAAAAAAAGAAATTATCATATATAGACAAACTGCATTGCTTTTTCTGTTTTATACTTTATACTAAAACTGGGTTTCTTCTTCCCTTTCTTATGTAAACTTCTCTGTACTCTTAAATAGCTAGCTGAGTTGGAATTGAAGGAATTTTTGAATTCTGATGAGAGTGAAAGTGATGATTTGGAGGATAACATTGAGGCAGAGGATCAACCTGATAAAAGAACTAGAAAAGTAGAAAAATACCGAGCTTTACTAGAGGCTGGTCATGGTTCAGATGGAGAGGATGGCCAAGATATGGAGGTCACCTTCAATACAGGTTTGGAAGACATAAGTAAACGTATTCTGGAAAAGAAAGACAAAAAGTCAGAAACAGTTTGGGAAGCACATCTGAGAAAAAGACGTGAGAAAAAGAAGGCTGGGAAAAGTAAATTAAAGCATTCATCGTCAGACGATGATGATATTAGTGACACTGATGAAGAAGCACTTGAACAAGAAGATGATTTCTTCATGGATGATCCTCCCATCAAGAAGAGAAAGAAGGAGCAAAGTAAAAGTAACAAAGAACAAAAGCATCAAGATACGGATGGGGTAGATAAAGCTACCAAAGAAGAGCTTGAGTTATTGCTTGCTGATGACCAGGGGACAAATACTGGTATCAGGGGATATAATTTAAAATTTAAGAAAGCTAAGGGCAAAAGGGCGAAGGAAACTATTGATGAGGGAAAAATACCAAGCGCTGACTTTGAGGATCCACGTTTTGCAGCTCTTTTCACTTCACCTGACTATGTATTGGATCCCACTGACCCACAATTTAAAAGGTATCTCCTGTGCAATGTTTCTTCTATGTTATTATTTGTAGTTCGTTTAAAGCAGTCTGAAGTTCAAAAGTTCAATCATAATTCATAACAACTACTCTTTAATACAAGGTTGAAAGTTAACTTCTACCTTTTCTCTTTTATAATCAAATATGGAAAAGTAGGTTCTCAAAATAGCTACCTAGGACTTTTTTGTTAGAAAAAAAAAACTAAAGCCAAATAGAAATGTATCTTTCAATCAGTCTGTACTATGGATTAGATGCATTCTTTATGGATTTTCCTAACTGGACTTTTCTATTGCTAATTCAGCTGAATATTTTCATTTTAACATATGATCTTGGGTCTCTACAGGAGTGCCGCATATGCCAGGCAGAAAGCACATAAGCTGCATAAGGGTGAGAGCGACCCTTTGGCAGAAGGAGAGCCTCTTCCTAAAACAGTGCCATCGTCATCATCTAATGATGTTGGGATAATGAAGGGTGAGAAAGGGGGATTAGATGCTTTGCAATCGAAGAAAGAGAAGTATGAGTTATCATCATTGGTCAAATCCGTTAAGATGAAGTCAAAGCAAGTACAATTACCCTCAGATGATAAGAAAAAGAGAGGCGGAAAATTGCAATCCAGAGAAATGAAGAAAAGGAAGCACTAGACCTTCTCACCTTGGTCCAATACAAAGACAAAGATGGCTTGAGGTCAATGATCCAATTCACAGAACAAATTAAAATTGGAGGGTCCTTCCTCTACATGTTGAAGGGCCAGACAGAGTTAAAAGGTTAGCTGGGGGAGTTTATGTAAGAATGAGGACGAAGGTTTAAGGATATTGCCCATGCCCATTACAAGACAGGGGACGAAGTATGTTCATGGTTCGTTTTGGTCCCTAGAAATACCTTGCGAAGTTGTGATTAATTCTTATGTAACTTCACGAGTTGATACATGAGATTTTTTATTTTTTGGGCCAGAAGTTGAAGATGAGTTGGAAAGAGGTATTTAGTTCATACTTCTTGCATTGGCACGAATTTTAAACACAGAAAAGTCTATTTATAATACTCAGTTAATTTGAAATACGTTTGCATACCTCCAAGTGTTCTATTTTTGTGCTAACATTAATATTCTCGGATATGCATCCGTGATCTCTAGACTCAGAACTTGGATTTAAACGGTTATCATTATTTGAATTTTATGAATATAGTTAAATTTTTATATCGGATTCAGGCATGGAAATTTTTTAAAATTATTATTTTTCATTTATATATTATATATTTCCATCAATTATTTAACATCTATAAGTACTAAAAATAAACATTAAATTATAAATATAAATATATTATTAAAATATTTCAATATATATGGATATTATATTTTTCACCACATTACTCATATTTTCTTTAACATATAAATTCTTAAAATATTATATTCTTATATATGAAATTAAATATTTATTGTTATAGATATGATATTCTCTTATCCATTTTCAGACTTGTTTAGAACTGGATCTTGATCTGGACCTATAGAACAAAATCACATGATACATAAGACACGAGTATCTTGATCAAACAAAATCTCATGGTATGTATGACATGTCCTTAATCTTCCCTAGACAAAAGCCCGGTTCTATTGCTTTTCTTTTTAATTTTCTTTGAAGCACGCTGCAGATGATAAATGTTAATCAAGAGATTTGTGTTGGGGCAAGGACAGTACATAAGCAGAGCCAACTGAATACCATTAAAGTGTACACTGTATACATTATATTATATATTTATGTATGTTTCAGGCCTATACTGTATACATTATTTACAAACACATGATTAAATTATTGCTAGTATAACGACTCAAAGAATCAGAAGCAATAATGCTTCTCTTCTGTGCAACCAAAATAAAAGCCTATAACCCACCCAAAAGAAAAGAAATATATATTTGAAAAATACAAAATTGAATAGATGAATGAATTACAAAACAATGGCTAAAAGAGGAAAAAGAACCAATGCAAATGTAAAAGTGAAAGCGTTCATCTTGGGTGATTTAGACTGTTTAGATGTATCTTGAGGATTCACAGCGAGGGCAGGAGGTGTGCGAGATCTGGTGGAGTTGGAGGAGGGTTTCTCATCATAGCCTGAGGAAAGCCATATCTCATTGTCATTGCAATCAACAATAATTAATGCAGATGAAAAGAAAAATAACAGATTATACTTACAGTTGGATTCCTTCCAACCCAGAACCATGTTATCACGATCGAAGACTATATTGTAACCAGTCATGAAGTTCTCTGCTCAGAAGATTAAACATGATAGAAGTAGTGAGTTGCACAATTGATATCAAAATAGAAGCTTCAGTTGTAACTCAAGGGAAATTAGATAAGTTGTTCGTGATAATTAATATCTTAATGGCTGATTTGTTTACACGAAAACCATGTGGCATACCCAATACAATCATGAAGAAAGTATATTGCATTCGTGGAACCCACGTTAAGTGTAAAAGCATTGAGGTAGAGAATAAAATTTCCAGAATGGTCTTAGCAAGTTGAATGTAAAACTTCATGACTATGTATATTTTTTGTTAAGATAAGCTCCTAGAATCCCCAACTTAGGTGGTGAGTGACTAGGGGAACAATTTCTGGGTTCAAGTGTAGGGATGAACTCCCAGTGTACCAAAATAGAAGGAGGTTAGTTCAGTTAGAAACTCACGTCCAATTATATTCACGTCACTGCTTTTCACGATGCCCAGACAATATCCTATGGCAGTATCCTGAAGAGTGGAGATCACAAGAATTAGGAGATTGAGAAGAGTCACCAGATATTATAAATTTATTATGTAACACCTCATATACTCACCCCATTAAAAACCAATAATATTGGATCATTGACGTAATAATTGCCTCCACCTTGCATGGTCAGATTCAACAAGGGAACTTCAAAGTTGGTCTGGTTTGAGCTGCAGGTAAAAGGAAGTCAGTTTCTGATCAATTAAATTTTGAAAAGTAAAAAGCTGAAGAATATCTGGTTTCTCTATAAATTACGAACCTTAAGTCATAACAGAACTCGAAGGGGAGATCACTAGTAGAATACGATGTATCTCGTGTTTCTTTGACCAGGGAATTGAACTGCAAAATAACACCAATTCAGCAACTCATAGGACGTGAATGATGAGGCAAAAAAGCCATTGTATTTGTAAACTACAACTTCACTTACACTTGAAGTAATTTGCGTATAAGCTGGGTCGTTGAGGTAAGTAAATGAGGTACCAGAGTCGAAAATTGCATAGAACTCAAGCTTAATAGCATTTCCTCCGACAAAAATTTCAGTGATGCTGACGTTGTAAGTTGGTCTGACAAAAGATGTTTTCAGGGAAAATAGGCATAAATAGTGTGAATGCTAGACACAAGATTTCCTAGTTTCTATGTGCATGTTAAGATTGAAAGGAAAGAAATGAAAAAGAATGGCCACTTACTGTGATGCTCTTAGATTGAATGGTGTTGTTCCTTGGTCTGAACTACCACTATCTCCAAAACTGATTCTTCCAACACCATCAGATCCAAAACACATGGAAAAAGAATTTGAAGTGAGACCTTGTTTAGCTAAGACGCTAGGAACGGATATACTATCCAGACCAAGCCCAAATAGACCATTTGGAGCTGCACCACTCAAGAATGAACCTGTTTGAACTTGACCACATCTGCAACAGATATTAGATGAGCTCCAGATTAATAATAATTAATAAGAAGTATGAATGAACAAGTATCAAAGGATAATAATGATATGTTTTTCCAAAATTCATATTTGAAACCTAAGTATTCGGATGATACTTAAACTGCTAAATGTTTCAAGCACATAGAAATTTATATATTGAGAATCATCAACCTTCCCAGAGGAAAAGCTGTTGGCAAGATCTCTAGAAGTTATTTACCCAAAAGTAATATTTGCATCGGATTCTTTTGTATGATTATCATCCGTGATTAAGTGCAGCACATCCTCTACCAGGATCCCAGTAGATGAAGTGTTATTTGAAAGATAGCTAACTTGATATGGACAATCACTGGTAGATGAAGAGCACTGACTTTGTAGCTCACATAAGCTGCTGTTGCAGAGTACATTCTTGCTTGTTGATGATGTATCCAGATCATAAATGTTAAGTTTGATGCTCTGTCATCAAACATAAACTTCCACATCAATACTTGTTAAGGATAGATTATGAAACCAAATATAGACTTGAGCAACAAAACTTCAATCGCCTAATATAAATGAACTCTTTGGTAACCAATCGTGATGCAATTGCAATCATAACTTCATATATGGTCTTTTCTTGGTAAAATAAGCTTAAAACTATTAAAATAAATATTAGTAACCGTATGCATCTTGAAGCTGTCCAAGGCTACGAACAAAGATTGATAGATAGGTTCTCAAATCTACTGCTTCTCCAATATATACCAGTAGTTATCAATGCGTAATGAGGCTAGATATTTCCTCCCCTGTTTAGAATCACCTCCATTTTGCTTAGGACATGTACCCAGAATCTATTAGTTGAGTTGAAATTTGATAATGGAAAACTTGTTGCAATTAAAAGCTTTGGTTTTATTTTTTGGTAAAGAGCGATATAATAAATAGCCTCCAACAGTTTAATTATGCATATGCAACTTTAACAAACTAAGATAACACCAAAAAAAAACCTGAAACTAATGAAAGAGCAAGCACAGAATGACAAATTGACAATACTCGCACACATGGTGTACCTGTCCACTTGATGTCTGCAAGGATTGCACACAGTTGGAGCTGGTACAATTGCATGGCAACCAGAACAAGTCACTGCCCGTATCCAATGCCACAAGAAATGATAAAGCTGGTGTCCCAACAGAAACGTTGGCATAATATAAACTGAAATCCAAAACAGGAAAATCATCGGTAACAGCATTATCGACTCAAAAGGGTAATTTCTACAGAATCCATCATGTTCTATGTTTTAATTTTACAGTTCTTAATATGATTTTTATACAGTGACCGTAAAAAGTTTCTTACACACTGGCAGGGGTGTCTAAGAAGCAAGGACACTGATCTGGAATAGACGCAATACAGACATGAACGCCACGATATCACAGAATATGAAGTTTTCTAGTATATCTCTATAGAGTCATACCAGGTCTAATTAAGTGTTGAAACCATCCAACACACGACATTTTTTATAATCGCTAACACCTTCATAGCAGGGTATCAAATACTAACTCAAATGAAATTGTTCCATCCATCAAGCGGATAGTTTCCTCTGAACCATCAAAACACCTTGCCAAATTCAAATTCTCGCCGATTATAATATGAATTTCAAGGTTAATTTAAAATTCAGACACTATAGTCTATAATCTATACTCTAATCCGAATGGAAAGGGAAAATCATGAACATAAGAAAGAGAATAAAAAAAAATGAAGTAGCAGAAAAAGTCATACTATCCGAAGGAGCTAAACTGCAAAGTCTCGTTGCCGGCGGCGAATGTCAGAGGCGTCTGATCGTCGGAGGCTAGTCCACGACCTCGGAAAACGCGGTCCCGGTGAGACATAGCAACATAGTATTCACGAGTCCCCTTCTCCGGTAGCTCCTCAATGCCTAGAATTCCCTTGACCGGATCCGAGAATCTGTGGTGGATATCAAATCCGACAGTCCGTAATCCATAACAGCTCTGTGAAGCTAAACTCAATACCAAGAACACTAATCTACATAGAGAATTGCGGCAAAACGACCATGCCATGAGCTAAAAGCTGTATGTATGAGGAATTTTCCGGAAAGAGAAAAATAGCTGAATTTTCCCGGAAAAGTTTCTCTCAATTTTGAAACAAATGCTAGCAGCAAGATGCGAGGAATGAAACTAATGCTATATAGATTGATTATATAGATTATAGAAATAGAAGGCTATGGTCGTTGACGCGAGATTCAGAAAGAGAGAGAGAAGATGAAGAAGCTATTTGGTGTCGAGCCTTCTAGGCAGAAGTCTAAGTTTTCGACGCTGAAACCATTGATATAAGGTGGGTCCCAAGTTCAAATATTCAATTTCAACCTGAATATTATATATGGAGGAGGATTGGGTGGTTTTACTTTTCATTATTGCTTAAGTGAAAGAAAAATTTTACAGGTTCAAAAGGAAAACGATTGCTTTCTCTGCAGAGAAAAGCCCATTAATTTTATGAGTTTATAAAGTGAAAAGGCGGAAGGTGGAGATGTTTGATAAAGTGGTGGAGAGATGAAAATAAATAAAAATTAATAATTAAATGTATGAGATTTATACATTAATTCTACACTTTTTCTTCATATTGTCAAGTTCTGTATTAGAATCTAAACTCTTATTTTTGTGTTTATTTTTCATTTCTTTTTATTTTTTTTTTATTTTGCCATTTTGGAATTTCTGCTTCGTTGAATAATTGCNGCAGAATGGTCCTTTTTCAATCTACTTATCCAAGTCAGCATCCTAGTCATGGTGCCACGTCATATTTAACGGAATAAATGGACGGAATTACTCATAGGACTAACAGTGGAAACTTTTCAAAACTTATGGGACTAAATCTGAGACAAAAAAAGTTATAGGACTGATTTGGGAACTGAAGCAAAGTTATGAGACCAAATTCGCACTTTGGCCTTATTTTTATAATAAAAAAAATAAAAAAAAAAGAGCCTGATCACCAAAAAAAAATAATTCCCTACATGGGTGCCACGTTAGATTTTATTGATTTTGAATTTTTTCTGTCCTGAAATCGCAGCATGTGCTGCGATTTCAATCTTAATGAAATCGCAACACATGCTGCGATTTCATGAAATCGCAGCACATGCTGTGATTTTCATCAATATTAAATCGCAGCATGTGCTGTAATTTGAGGGGTCAGGGGACGTTTTTTTTAGATAAAATGTTTAGAGTTTTGGTGTTAGGAATTATGATTTTATTATTGGGAGTTAGAGATTAGAGTTTTATTTTTGGGGTAAAATGTTTAAGGTTTTAATTATACAACCTAAAAATTAATTATATCAAGTAACAAAATTAATTATACAACTAAAAAATTAATTACATCAAGTAACAAAATTAATTATACAAGTGATCAGTGTCAACCAGGGGTATATCTATTTGGAGGGTTGATCGTCTCTCAATTACGTAGATTGGGCGGTGAGAGATATGTTTCCATTGCATCCTGCGTAGAAGACAATGTTTCTGGTGGATGCATGTAGGCCTGTGAAAATGTTTGTGAACCAGGAGAAGGCATGTCATGCTGTGAGTGATATATAGTAGGCATGTGGTGAACCACTAGATAGTCAGGAACCGTCAACAAATCCAAGAAGTCTAAAGTCTGTGAATGGCGGGACGACGACTCCGGGATGTCTGACGCGAACGTGCCGAAGAATCACTAGGCAGCTGCTGAACTTGCTGCTGGGGAACAGATACCCCAAGTGACAAGGCCGGGAAACCAAAAGTACCACCGTGGTCGAATGAGGCCGGAGGCATCGACGTACCACCACCAAAGTATCCCTATGCAACTGGTGATAAGGCTGCTCCTGGTAAGCAGGGGACGACACATGGTATGTATGTGTCGGTGGCTCCTAAATAATTTATTTACCAAAAAAATCAATTTTCCTAACAATAAAATATTATTTTCAAAATTATTTAATATTTAATATTTAAAATATTAATTTCGAAATTAATTAATATTTAAACCAACTAAATTAAATCAACTTTTTCTTACTAAATTGTCTCAAAATTTAAAATCATTTTCTAAATTTATCTCACAAAATATCAACAAAAATTACTAATATCATNAATATCAACAAAAATTACTAACACCATTTAACAAAAATTACTAACATAAAAATTTATGAAATAAACATACAACTTCCAAAAATAAATTAATAACATCATCTAACAAAATATCAACAAAAATTACTAACATGAGATACTTACCTTTTTAGTCCTTTTTTAAATTCTTCTTCTTTAGCTTTCTTCTCCTCCTTTTTTAACTAACAAAAAAAATATAACAACAATTATTCTAAATTAATAACATCTTTTTTCTTCACTTGTCAACTTTTTCTCTTTTTAAGGACTAAATTGATCTCACTCTAAAACTATATCTCACTTTCNTTAAATAGAGTTATCTTTCTAACTCATGAAATTAGGGAATTATAATAAAGAAAATAGGGATTCCCTAAATCTTGAATTATGATATTACACTAATATTAATTCAAAACTAATAGGCAATTTAAATTTAAATTTCAAGATCAAATCTTGAAAACTAAATCTTGAATGCCCAATCCCCATTGGTCCAGAGGATTTGAATTCCTAATTAAAATATTACATTAATATCTTAATTTGAAATTCAAGATGCAGTCTTGAAATCCAAAATGCAAGATCAAATCTTGCCCATTGAATCTCCCTCATGTGCCATCCCCTTTATTATTTTGTAGGAATTTAATAATTAAAATAACAACCCTAACTCTTAGGAAGTTATAACCAATTATTAATTTCCCTAACAAATTGAATTAAAATATTACCCTAATATCTTTAATTCAAACTTGAATCTTGAAATCAAAATCAAATCTTGAATTCAAATTCAAATCTTGATTTAAATTAACAAAACATTTTCATTTATAAAAACCAAGAAGTATGAGGCGCCACCTCCTTCCTTGTTATCCCAATATTAGGGAATTTAATAAATCAATAACCCCCTAACTTTTAGGAGGCTTATCCAATTTATTACTCCCTAATATTTTAAACAAGAATTCAATTGCAAATAGATTAATCATATTAACTATTTAACAATTAATATATTTAAACTTGTCTAACAAATTTAAATATCATAAATGTAGATATTATTTAAGACAAGACTTCATGTCCTAAGACATTCAACTCTGTCTTAAATCGTGTCACTAAAATGACTCACGAATTAACCCTAATTTGTGTCCCATTGCGGTGTCTTGATCCTGCTCGTGTGTGACCTAACAGGCCTCACGTGAAGTTGGCAGCAAGCCATCTCTATGACTCACAAGTCGAGAGCGGACTCTAGCAAGCCATCACGACTACCCAAAACATGTGAGTTATCGTTTTAACAAAACCGATTAAATCTTAGTACCACCTTGTCATAATCCCGATTGTCACACGATATTTTGGTCATGGATAAGGCATGGGAACATCATCCTTATTCCAAATCACAACTTTCTTGATTCCTTGAGTCAGTCCCATCTCCCTGTGTGGCCACACATTCCTTGAACAGACTCATCGAGGGGCCCAGTTAAATATCTCTCATCTCTATGAGGGACAAAATTCCTTCTTGGTCAACCACATTCCTCAGCACGGTAAACAACCAAACCCGTACGTAGCCTGTATGGCTACCCTGTTACGGGCAACGTTGGACTAGGCCAAAGTTCGACATTTACAACGCCGGAATAATCAAGACCTCAGGTCTAAAGGCATCGTGACAGGTGTACATGAGAGACTCGCTTATGATTAAACCCATGCAGGACTCTCTGGGTCGGTCCAGCAATTTGTAACCCATTACATAATTGCACCATGACTCTCGCAAAGGATCTTATGCGTGTATCTCCATACACCGAAGTCATGCTGGTCTTAATTCATTCTCGTTCCCACGCGAATGATCGACCAGGGACAATTTAGACTAATTATCACATAATTAATCAATGACTGTTATCACAGTAAACATGCTAATAATATGATAACAACATAATTTATCATCTATAAATTAAANGTGTCCGACACTCGTACGACACCCACACGACACATATTCATAAATTTCAAAATATAAAATCATTTTTTTATGACTTTATCATGACAAACAATAGAAAATAATATCATATATGACATAAATTATGAATAGATATTGTAATTTTTAAATTTTCATAAATATTTTTATTTTTAATTATTTTTATATATAAATATATACCGTGTCGTGTCATATAATTTTAAGAATCTAGGGTGTCAGTGTGTCTGTGTCCGTGTCGTGTCCCGTGTTCGTGTCAGTGTCCATGCTTCATAGTATTTGAGGTTACAATTGACTCAATGTGAAACATTAAAGGTATAATTGACTAAAAAAATTTTAGAGTATAATTGAAACTAATTTCATATTCTGGGAGTATATTGACCCAAAAAAATTTTGAATATACAACTTAAAATAACCGCATATNGTGTCCGTGTCAGTGTCCATGCTTCCTAGGTTCCAAACAACAACAGATTCTACATTGTTAAAAAAAAAAAAAAAAATCACTCACCGGAAAGAAAATCTCAAGGGTTGAAGCTGCAAAACTCTATAGTAGACAATCGAGATAGAGACGAAGAGGGAAATGGCGACACAAACGACAACACTGATGGAACCAGAGGAAGACGACACCGATTGACACACTAGGCGGCAACGATGAAAACACCAATGAGAAAAAGAGAACACGCATGCATGGTTGGTCTCCCGCAAGAGAAATAAAATATTTTTATTAGAGTTTGTGCTACAATTTAAGAACTCAAACATTTACCAATTTGAATCTTGATAGCATAATTCATCAAGAAAGAAAGTTAGTCAGGAGCTCACTATCACTAACATATTTCATTCAAGAGAAATACAATATTCAACCAGACAGGGTAAACATTTCAAGAAGAAGCTTTTCATTAATGCTGAATACGGAGCCTCATAATGTCAGTAACTGTAATTCCAAGTTTTAACACACCCAAGCTAGACTAAAAGTTCTAGTCTCAAAACATTATTTACAAAGAAAATTAGCTAGATAAGAACATGCAATTCAAATCTCTATTGAAGAGATGAGAGTCGTCCTCCTTGCTTTACTTGTTCTCTGAGTTCTCCAAAATCCAAAATATCCAATCTCTATTCTCTATTCTCTCTCTCGCTCTCTCTAATTTGTTATATATATGCCATTCAATTCCGACTCTCCAAATCTCTCTTGCGTGATCTTCCATAATTGAATAGACAACTGAAAATTTGTTATTTGCTATCGGTCATACCTTCTAACTACTGAATGGAACTCTGTTTTACCACGTTGGAAACTAATAACCGCACTCGATATGGGCATAACGGTTTTTTTTATTTTTATAATAAAAAAAAAAATAAAGAGCCACATCACGTAACAAAAAAAATAATTTTCAAGATGGGTGCCACGTGGCACCCATCGTTTTTTTAATTTTTCTTTTTTAAAAAAGTGAAATCGCAGTGAAGACTGCGATTTCACTGACACATGTGTGTCAGTTGAAATCGCAGTCCTGACTGCGATTTCATGTACTCGTTTTTTCTTTATTTTTTTAAAAAATAAATTTTTTTATTACAATACTATAGAAAAATAAAGTTAGACCCAAAATATTATATTTACTCCCTAAATAGCATAGATCTAAGTTTAGCCAATTAAATGGTACCACCAATTTTTAAAAAAAAAAATTAAAATTTCTCTCCAAATGGTTAAAAAAAATATTGATAAAAAGTAAGTTTAGTGATAAAAGAGCAAATTGTATTTATAGTCTTTGTATAATAAAAATTGTGTTCAATTTAGTCCCTCCTCAAGCTCTCTAATTTTCTACATATTACACAAGATTAAATTCATTTCATCCGAACTCCGTTTTGTACAAATTTTATATCAAAATTTTTATTTTTTCGTGCTCTACACAATGGTATAACTTTCGGAGTCTGAAAACACACTTTTTTAATCCT
>QANZ01027638.1:2303-131797 GCA_003254925.1 Chamaecrista fasciculata | reverse complement strand
AAAAAAAAATAAAAAAAAAACGGGTACATGAAATCGCAGTCTTCACTGCGATTTCACTTTTTTTAAAAAAAAATTAAAAAAAAAGATGGGTGCCACGTGGCACCCATCTTGGGAATTATTTTTTTTTGTTAGGTAATTTGGCTCTTTATTTTTATTTTTTTATTATAAAAATAAAAAAACCGGGCATAACAACAAAAGGGAAAAACTACAATAAATGCAGTTAGTTAAAGAAAATGTTAATTTTTAACTAAAAAGGGATTAAATGGTCATAAAAGGGAGTGTTTCTAATAGGAAATCATCCACTAATTAGACTGCTAACAAAACACTAATACAAAAATATCTTAAAACTTTTTTAAAAAGAAGGGATCAAAACATCAAAAAAATAAGTTAAGGGGTCAATCTAACATTTTAACCAATATCTTATTTTTTATTTTTCAAAGATTGATGCTAACTTTTTCTCGTTTTAATGAGAAAGATCTCACATTTCTTATGTCCGGATGCATCCACCACCTTTACAATTAAATGCTTCAAACTCCAACTTGCATAATTTCTTGTCAATTCGTCAAAACATTTTCTAACAATAGGAAGAAATTTGAGTGAAAGATCATTCTTGCTAATTCAAATACATTGGGTCAAACATTTATTTTAGGTCAAAAGTTGTATATAGCTACTAGCAAAGGCAAAAAAGAAATTTTTTTCAACATGAGAGCAAATGCACAGATATCATAGTTTAATGGATAAACTACACTTTGTTACCCTATTCTATGGGTCGTTTTACTTTTGTACTATGTTCCTTCAAAATTGACACTTTGGTACTATGTTTTTTGCATCGTTAACACTTTGGTATCCAAATTAATTTTTCTATTAAGTTTTGACGACGAAGTTGCATGTGACCATCACGTGCATAGTAAAAACACTGAAATGTCTATTTTTCTCTCATTTTTCATAATACAAACGGTAAAACACTATACAATTCTCTCACTTCGAATCTCAGTATTTTTCACAATTTTTTAGTGTTGTAGCGTCTAAATCGTGAAAAATGAGAGGAAAATGAACATTTTGGTGTTTTTACTGTGCACATGATGGTCACGTGTGACTTTGCCATCAAAACTTAACAGAAAAATAAATTTTGATACCAAAGTGTTAACAGTGCAAAAAATAGGGTATCAAAATATCATTTTTTTAAAGAATAGAGTATCAAAATGAAACTGATCTATAGAATATGGTACCAAAGTGTAATTTACTCTAGTTTAATTATAATATGATCTTACACCCAAGCCTCTACTACATGGGAAGATTATGTCACACTAGCAAATTATTATGATTTTTTGGCCAAATATTTGTTAGTAAATTACATCAAATACTTGTTAGTAATAAATTATATGTAACAACTGTTAGTAAATTAAAAGCGCAACTTTATTATTTTAAAATACAGTATAATAGACACCCAACTATCATAGAACAATTGCTTGACCTACAATTTGTAAAGTTGATCCTAACTTTTTCTATTCAATCTTCGACAGCATACTTTTGTAATATTTGGATATTAATCATTGGCATTTAAATAAATGCTTTCTTATTTGATATAGATCAACCGGAATAGTCTTTGGGTTTTAATTAATGAATTTCTTCCTAAGTTTTATTATCTAGCTTACATCACCATATCCTTGAATTCTCAAGGATGTTAAATTTCTTTCTCTGTTTGTAACCCTGTTAACTTTTTCGGTTAAAAAATAAACACATGCTTCAAGATTTAAAGAGCACAAGTCTTTTCATAAATCATGCGATCCTTTTGGTTTTTGGCCAGAAAAATCATGCGATACTTAAGTTAACTTATGTTATCTTTTTTCATTAAGAGTTTCTTCTTTCAATTTATATTTTTGTTTAATTACGTCAGTATAAAAATTAGTTTCAATTTACTTTGTAAATTCTAAATCAGTGAAATTTACTTCAATGTATCTTATTACTAAATATATGATTTCCCAAATTTTACCTCATCAACCTCATTCATTGAGCACTTAATAAAAGAACACTGTGTTAGAAAAAAAAATCGAATAAAAAAACTTGAGTTCATTATTTTGTATAAATAGTTTATTCAATTATTAGGATATATACTTTTCAAGATGTTAAATGTATTATATTAATTGTAAGCAAACTACTTAAATAAAGTATTAATTTCAACCCACCACACCATTGATTTATACAGGATAAATTATTACACTTTCATATCCTGAGGTATTGATTGATTTTATTTTGGTACTCTGTTCATTCAAAATGACATTTTAATATCTTGTTCTATTTGTCATTAACAATTTGTTATCAAAACTCTTTTTCGGTTAACTTCTTTACAAAAAAAAATACGTGCAAGTCATGTGCATGAACAAAAACACAAAATTCATCTTCCTAAACTCATATTTCACGATTCAGCCTAAAAAAACAAAATCCTCTACCTTCAAGTACATACTGAATCGTGTATTTTTAAGGCTAAATCTTGAAATTTCAATTTATGATGGTGGATTTCATGTTTTTAACCTTGCACATGACTTGCACGTGTTTTTTTTCGTAAAAAAAAGTAACCAAAAAAAGTTTTTGGTACTAAAGTGCTAATGACGAATAAAACAGGATATTAAAATGTCACTTTTAAAAGAACAAGGTATCAAAGTGGAACAAGTCTATACCTCATGATGCAAAAGTATAATTTACTCATTAATATAAGTTAGATGTAAAATGACTGATCTTAACTTATTGTTCAATGATATTCACGTGAATGGAAATCTTGTCTATTATTATTATATTTTTTTTGGCCTGGGAAATCTTCTCTATTCATGTGTACAGAACTAGCTATTATGATCATTGGACCAATTACCAATTACCACGGATGGCAATGTTATTTAATTAAACATCTCCAAAAAGTTATGCCCAAGTTCCTCTATAAATAGAAAGGGCTCCATCATTGTTCGATATAAGCAAGTAGTAGCATAATTGTTTTCATTTCCCTAAAAGCCAAGTGCTCTCTGTTCTGTTTAATATTTAGGAGACCCCATTTCTCATATTACAAATGGCAGAAGGAAGAAAGGGATTCGCTACAGTTCTTGCCATTGGCAGAGCAAATCCCGCCAATTTCATAATGCAGGATGACTACCCTGACTTCTACTTCCGTAGCACCAACAGCGAACACTTGGTTCCCTTGAAGCAGAAGTTCAAGCGCATGTGTATGTATTTATACATAATATCACTCTGTCTTTCTTTCTTACTTTTCCTCCCAGACTTTTCATATGGCTTTTGTTATGTCATTATATTTCTCAGCATTCAACTAAATGTGGCTATAATATATGTATAGGTGATAATTCCATGATCAAGAAACGCCACTATTTGATTGATGACGAGATTTTGAAAAAGCACCCAAACTTATGCACCTTGGGAGCTAATTCATTGGACACACGTAGAGAGATTGTGACAGAGGCTGTTCCCAAGCTTGGCAAAGAAGCTGCCTTGAAAGCACTCAAAGAATGGGGACAACCTCTTTCAAAACTGACTCATCTCATATTTTGCACTTCTTCATGCATTAATAGCATTCCTGGTCCTGATTTTCATCTTGCTAAGATGATTGGGCTTCCTTCCCATGTCAACAGACTCAACATCTATGACCATGGCTGCCATGCTGGAGGCTCTGTCCTTCGTGTCGCCAAGGCATTGGCTGAGAGCATCCCTGGCTCGCGTGTGCTGGCAGTGTGTGCAGAGACAATGGCCACGTCATTTCAGGCACCAAATCCAGATCACATGGACATAGTTGTGGGACATTGCCTATTTGGAGATGGTGCTGCTGCCATGGTCATAGGTTGTGATCCAATTCCATCAGTAGAACGTCCTCTGTTTGAGGTAGTGTTGGCTCAACAGACAACAGTGGGTGGATCTGAGACTGCAATTCATGGACATGCAACAGAGAAGGGACAGATTTACTATTTGGGGAAAGAGATTCCATTTTGTGTATCAAGCAGTGTGAAGAAGTGTATGGTGGATGCATTCAGCTCACTTGGGATGGAGATGACTGATGGAGATTGGAACTCATTGTTCTATGTGGTGCATCCAGGTGGGAAAGCAGTGTTGAATGGGCTTGAAGAGGAGCTGAAGCTAAAAGAAGAGAAGTTAGTAGCAAGCAGGAACATATTGAGAGATTATGGGAACATGTGGAGTCCATGTGTGTTCTTTGTGTTGGATGAGATGAGGAAGAAGTCATCAAATGAAGGAAAGAGTACAACAGGAGAAGGATGTGATTGGGGTGCACTCTTAACCTTTGGGCCTGGACTCACTGTGGAGACAGTTATTCTGCATTCTGTCTCACTCAAAGACTACTAAATATATATTAAATGGCCAGTTCTTCTTCGGTGTGTTAGGCGGGCCTTGCAATGCTAGTGGTTTTTTTACTTAAGTTATAACTTGCACTATATATGCTCTATTATATTATATCAAATAAAGATTTATCTTATATGGATGATATATATTTAATTTTCATTTTGTCAAGTCAGCTCTCAGTATAAGTCTTCGTTTTTTGTATCCAACGTTTGACTATGCAAGTATGAAAATTAAAGTCAGTCAAATTATCTCTTGAAGCCTATTTTCCTCAGTAGTTTTGAATCGATTTTGGCAATCTCTGCGTAAAGAAAAAGAAAATCTTGCATACTTGTCGTATTGATGACCACGTACTATTTAGTCCCTTCTTTCATACCGAGTCAACTAAGTAATCTATGAAGAATTTATACCGAGTCAACTAAGTAATCTATGAAGAATTAAATTATACTACTTAGTCCTTAAATTATTTCAGTTTTCAAAGATTTGGTCCCTGGGTCAAATTCAGAGACCATAAAAAAAATTTAATACAAATTTTGTGGACCAAATAGTATTAATTTAGTATAAATTCAAGGAGCAAAAAGTATAAAATTAGTTCAAATGCACTCATCACTAGGGACTAAATAGTTGATAATTGAAAAAAATTTAAGAATAAAATCTTGTATTTCGATTTTTTCAGTGACTAATTAGTTTAGTCAATATAAATTCAGGAACAAAATCATAAATTTTCTCTGTGAAACTAACGTTTCAATTATGTCCCCAATTTTGACTCAATGCCAATGTGGCAATTTTTTTTACTTATGTGTCATTTTTTTGGTCTTACTTGAATATGTGGCATGATGACTGGACATTCCTATTTTTTTTTCCACTGTGGCATGATGGCTGGATTTACATTTTTTAACATAAAAATTGAGTAAACTAGCAAATCAGTCCCTGGATTTACATTTTTCATCATCTTCATTCATTTTAGTCCCAAATCCTCAAAATAAAATTGTAAAGTGTCCCTAAACTCTTCCAAACATTTCAATTTAGTCCTTAAAAGTATTAAAAACACTAAAACCTAAACCCTAAAACCCAAACTATAAACCCTAAACCCTAAAATCCTAAACCCAAAAACATAAATCCTAAAAAATCTAATTTGAGCAATTAGGTCCCTCACCCATTCTTATCCCATTATTCTCTATTCCTCCTCTTTTTCATCATCTTCATTCTTTTTAGTCCCAAATCCTCAAAATAAAATTGCAAAGTGTCCCCAAATTCTTCCAAATATTCCAATTTAGTCCTTATAAATATTCTAAACCCCAAAACCCCAAAACCCTAAACCTTTAAACCATAAACCCCTAAAAATTAAATCTTTTTTTTTAACAAAAAAGAATTAATTTTTTTTAAACTTCATCTTCATATTCTCAATTTAATATAAATCTCTAATTTTTTTTAATTCCTAAATCCCCTAAATTTTTTTCTTTATTCATCTTCTTCATCTTCATAATCATCATCTTCATCAATTCATTTCATCTTCACCCTAAACCCTAACAAAGATTCATGGACTAAATCGATTCCTCCTCCTCTTCTTCATCTCCAACCCTCAACTTGTATGTGTGTTTGCTACTTATAAGATAAGAGATTCATCATTCCCTGCTTCAATTCACACACCTCATCACTCACTCTTTAATTTCTTTGATCACCTCGCCGCCTCAGCTCCTTCGCATTAAACACACAGGTACGTATTATCAATTCCAAATATAACATAAATTAACTGCCATGCTCCATGTAAATTAAATAGTGATTGTCCCCTGTTTTCAGCTAAATGTTTTGAAACTACTCATACCTTCCTTATCCCCTGTTCCAGCTCCCACTTGAAAACTTAATTTAATACCCACATGAGCTGGTTTTGTTTTGTTCTGCCATTGCTATTGAAAATTAAAAAAAAATGTGTGTTTAAAGGTTTAGGGTTTTGGGGTTTTGAGAATGGGTTTTTGTCAGTAAAAAAATAGTATTTGTGTGTGGTTTTTTGAAACGTATCAATAAGCCAGACCCATACTTCGAGTTGTTTCATGCCATAAATAAACTCGAACACTCAAGAAATCCGTTGGACAGGCGGATTCGCACCTCTTACAACCAACACAGTCCTCTGTTCTTGGAGCCGAAGCAATTTGCTTAGCTTTACATCCGTCCCAAGGTATCATTTCTAATACATCTGTGGGGCAGGCTCGGACACATTGAGTACATCCTATACATGTATCATAAATTTTTACTGAATGTGACATTGGATCTATTAATTTTTGAACATCAGCAATTTTCGATCTAGTAAACTTGTAACCCTAAACCTTTAAACCATTATTATTTTGAGGATTTGGGACTAAAAAGAATGAAGATGATGAAAAAGAGGAGGAATAGAGAATAATGGGATAAGAATGGGTGAGAGACCTAATTGCTCAAATTTGATTTTTTAGGATTTATGTTTTTGGGTTTAGGATTTTAGGGTTTAGGGTTTATAGTTTGGGTTTTAGGGTTTAGGTTTTAGTGTTTTTAAATATTTTTAAGGACTAAATTGGAATGTTTGGAAGATTTTTGAGACACTTTACAATTTTATTTTGAGGATTTGGGACTAAAATGAATGAAGATGATGAAAAATGTAGATCCAGGGACTGATTTGCTAGTTTACTCAATTTTTATGTTCAAAAATGTAAATCCAGTCATCATGCCACGTTGGAAAAAAAAATAGGAATGTTCAGTCATAATGCCACATATTCAAGTAAGACAAAAAAAATGACACATAAGTAAAAAAAATTGCCACATGGGCATTGAGTCAAAATTGGGGGCATAATTGAAACGTTAGTTTCACATTGAGGGCACGCCTGAACAAAATGAAACGTTAGGGGCATAACTGAAAATCACTGCAAACGTTAAGGGCACGAAAGTGTGTTTTGTTTAACCATAATAATACCAATGAAAACTCAGCTCGAGCTAGCTAGCCTTGCAAGAATATCAAATCGCAGAGTTGTGTTGCAAGTGGTAATAGAAATGTGGGCCATACTTAAATATCCTTTCTTCTACTTTTTTTTTTCTTTTTGGTTTTTCAAAGTATCCCTCAGCCCGACAGGCCAATAACTAATCCTCTGCGGATCTGTGCTCCATTTAAGGGTCTGCCGCTGGCCAATTGGTTGCTGCATACACAAGGTGGGATTCGAACTCCCGACCTTGCTTAAGTCTCTTCTACTTTAATTTGTGTGTCTCTCTCTCTAGCTAAAAATTTTACCATCTCCATTTTCTTCTCATCTATGATCAGATACAGAAGAAATAAATCTGAGGAATAGGAGCTTCAGTGCTGTATATATTCATATAATTCATCTTACAAGGTATTATCTTTTTATCTTCAACTTATACCATTCTTTCAATGAGAAAATCTTATACTTGTGTGTTAATCAACCTACCAACTTCAAAATATAATATATGACAATTTGAACACATCAAAATATAATATATGATAATACATATATGGCACATTTTAAATTTAATAAATAATGTTTATATAAAACTTTAAATAAACTAACAAGGATCAAAATATAAAATAATTAAAATTAGAGAATCAATATAAAACGCTTTAAGTATTATTTTTGGGTTGATCTTAACTTATTTCTTCAACCATAAATATGTTACTAATTAATTTCTAGCTAAAAATGTTCCCAATCACACCCTTAATCTCTTATTATGACCTATATATGTATCAATTGCACGTACGTAAATGCTTCCATGCTTCAACGTAGATCAAGTAGTGCCACGCTTTTAGACTTTTTATTAGAACATATAAGCTTTTACCATTTCAAATTCTTCTTCTTTTTATTTCGTTTGAATGTTGCTCTACTAAATAGAATTATAATAATTTTACCAATAGTTATAACCACTGTTGTGAAAATCGGATTGGACCGATTTAACCGCGAATCCACCAGTGGTCCGGTCTGAGTTAGATGAAAAATTAGATTGACACAGAACCGGTCAACAACCAAATGAATCGGACATGTTGGGTTGAACCGGTTCAGAATATTTTTGTTCATTTTTCGGACTAAAATGATGTTATTTGAAAGGATTTTTTTCTTATTAAGTTTAGACTCAAAATAATATGTTATTTAATAGTTTTCACTTCAATATTTTATCTTTTATCCTTCTAGTTTTCACTTTCTTACTCAATCAAGTTTAAATTTAAAGAATTTATTATATATTTTTAATAGTTATTAATATATTTTTATTATTTTAAAATAAATATATTATTTTTTAATTTATTTAATTATTAACAGTTCGACCCCGGTTGAACCATTGAACCTTGAATGCTACTTTATTTGGTTCAGTAGTCGGTCCGACTTTTAAAACCTTGGTTATAACTTTTAGTTTAGTAATAAGTGTTTGATTCAACATATTATATATTATATATATATATATATGCACTCACATGTACACAAAAATTATATTATTATTCTGATGCTTCAAAATTTTATTTGAGTACTTTAAATTATTTTTGAGTTTGGTCTTAACTTTTTAAATTTTTTAACATGGAAGATCCTACTTTTATAATTGTTGGATCTTAATCATGTGCCATTAGATTTTTTTTTTCTGTTTGCAATCTTGGTTTGCTTTTCTCGATCAATTATATAGATTTTGGGATTTGATATTCAAATTATGCTTTAATTTCTATATTCTACTTTGTTGTGAGTATTTTCAACAATTTTATTGTAGATATTAAATATATATGCACAATTCTTGCTGCAAATATTTGAACCTAATAAATTCATCAGTTTGTAAAGAAATATACTTTCTTTTATATAAACATATGGAAACCTAATAGAACCCGAGGAGGAGGACTCCAAGGTTTAAGTTCTAGTTACAAACATAAATAAACCTACTAAATCAAAAAGAAAATAAACATAAATACAATATGGTAAAGCATTAAAGATAGTTGAGGAAGAGTAGTGATGTAGCTCGTCATCTTTTAGACAATAGATAAGTAGAATGACTAGCTTATCTAAATCTAAATATATGTCTAAGAGAAATCATCACTTCAAACGATGAAAGAAGAAACTTGCAATTTAATTAGTTGTCAAAAGAATTAATTATGCTAAGAGACTCTTCCATTATAAACAGTCTCAAATTCAAGAGTTTACAACTGTAATTACTTATGCTAAGAAACTCTTCCATTATAAACAAATATGCGATTTGACTTTTGAGTATCGTTTAGATTAGTCAAGACAAAATTTCAAATACTGTACGGGCCAAAAAATGTTCAACAAAGTTCCTTAACCTTTGGGACTATCCTGTTATTTTTTAGTATTTTAAAATTATTCGAAAATATTGTTTTTTTTGGACTGAGAAAATAATTTTATTCCAAGTAGTAAATATTAAATACTAAATATCATCATTTTTGTAGAAGCCCATATTGCTACAATGAAGCCTGTCGGTGTTTGAGAGTGCCAATTTAATGTTAGGGAGAGAAGACGAGTCGGCATGAAATTAAAGCATTGTATAGTAATGACAATTGGAAAGCGTCAAACGCGGACGGCGAACCCCTCTCATCTTGGCCTATAGTAATGACAATTGTATCGTTGCTAAAACTTCATTATTCAAATGATTGGATAAAAAATTAAGTAAATAAACGTATTTGATTGAGATTTATTTGGTCATTTTAAGGCCAAAATGCACAAACACCCCTTGAGTTTTAGGTTGGGTGCACATAACACCCCTAAGTTTTTAATTTGTGCAAATAGTACTCCTGAGTTTTCAATTACGTGCAAATAACACACTTTTGTTAAATTTTTGTTTATTTAGTGAGGGTATAATAGTAATTTTATAAAAAATATAGGCAAAAGTTCTATTTTAGTCCCTCAAGCTTGCTCAAAATTCTGTTTTAGTCCCTCAAATTTCGAAAAAGTTTCACCATTAGTCCCTCATCCAATTTTTCCCATTAAATAAAAGAAAAAATTGGTTTACATTCTCAAAGTTTAATTTTTTTAAATTAAGATCCTTTCTTTTTATTATAGGACCAAAACGTAACAAAAAATAAATAAATTATGATTTGAAACAATTTTGATCCTTTCTTTTCTTATGTTTTGGTTCTATTATAAAAAGAAAGGACCTTAATTCAAAAAAATAAAAAATTTTGAGAATGTAAACCAATTTTTTCTTTTATTTAATGGGAAAAATTGGATGAGGGACTAACGGTAAAACTTTTTCGAAACTTGAGAGACTAAAACAGAACTTTGAGCAAGTTTGAGGGACTAAAATAGAACTTTAGCCTATATTTTTTTTATAAAATTACTATTACACCCTCACTAAATAAACAAAATTTTAACAAAAGGGTGTTATTTGCACGTAATTGAAAACTCAGGGGTACTATTTGCACAAATTAAAAACTCAGGGGTGTTATGTGCACCCAACCTAAAACTCAAGGGCTGTTTGTGCATTTTGGCCAATAAATTATGACATAATAATTTTTTGTGTAAATGTGATTGGTTAATTATTATATAATGATTTCTTTTTAAAAAAATTTTAATTATTGATTAATTTTATTTTTTTATAATGCCATTTATATCAAATTATTAAAGAAAACATCTTATCCTCTTGAATTTTAGATGTCCACTATCTAAAAATTAGAGAGATAGACTCTTAGCTATTTTATTAATAATTATTTGTATCTCTGCGTAATTTTTGTCAAATTTCACAAACTTTACCTCTTTTTAACTTGCACATTTTCCTAATTTGGGCCATATGCATTGGTGTTAATGTTGCCTTACAAGAAGGATACAATAATCTGCTCATAGAATCAGATTGTCTCTCTGCTGTGAATATTCTTAATAGCTCACACATAGATCCTCATCACCATTATTTTGCCATAATTTCTTTATGCATGTCAAAACTTGGTGCCCTTATCACTTTTAGATTGCTCATATTCATAAAGAAGGGACTTTTTGGGCAAACATCCTTACAAAATCTGCTTCCCAAGACTCTTTTGATTTGATTATTTTTAAAGGATGCCTGTCAATTTGTTTCTATCTTTTTAGGCCGGTTATGTAGGGTTTTGCCAACCCCGTAAACTTAAATGATTTATAATCCTGGACTTTTATTTTAATATATGATTTCTTTTTATGAAAAAAAAAACTTACACATTTTCCTGATTTTTACCATAAAAAAAGCTACTTTTGAAGTGGAACTCGATCTTTTGAAATTACTCTTTAAAATTCTACAAAGATGAGTCTCAGTCAATTTTCATTTTTTATTAATTAAAAAATGATTTTATATTTAATAAAACTTAAACTAAATTAGCAATTTAAGTCTTAAATAAAACCATAATTTTGGTTTTTTCTAATTAACATTTTGTTTTTTTTTTCTCAGCTGAGAAAATATGTTTTTTGCTAATACTTTTTATGGAGAGATTGATTGTTTTGACAATTTATTTTAGTCTTGAGGTATGTATTTTATTTAAATTTATAAAACACTTCGAAATTAAAAATATTCAATCTAAGAATTGAGAACTATTCGTCTTTTCAAAATGTTAACCTACTTTTAAATTCACATCTATATCTTCATTCGTGCTTTATGTTGTATTTTTTTTTTTTATAAACATTTGTGCTTTCTGTTGTTAGCTAGATTATTGGTGTCAACCTTCAAATCGATTATTTAAGATTTAAGAACCACAATTCTAAACTTCTAAACTTTATTTGGCTTATTGCACATATTAAGTCCAATTATATGAACTTATATACAATGGAGTGTATAACTTTCAAAGAATTATTGGTTAAATACTCCCACTGGTTCCTAGAATATGAGATAGATTTCAAATTGGTCATAAATGTTATATTTATTTCATATTGGTATTGCATATTTTAATGATTTTTTAATCTCAAATTCATTTCTGGACTCAATTTAACCTTGTTATATGCTGCCGAACTCAACTGTCATGAACATAAAAAAGACTTTCCATATACAAACAATATATATCTGGTCAAAGTATTAATTTCGTCTTCAAACTTTATATCAACTGTCAATTTCGTCCCCAATGTTTCACATTTTGGTCAATTTTATTCTTTACTTACTTTAGTCAAATATTAACAATAGAATCTACGTGACTAATGATATGTAATGTAAAATTAATAGAAAAATAAACTTAAATCAACTCAGATTGAAAAACATAATGCACTCTGTCAGTAATTTATTGAAAAAAGTTAGTCAAATTATAGAATTGACCAAAATGTAAAACATTTGGGGACAAAATTAACATAAAAAAGATTGAGGATGAAATTAATACTTTTGCCTATATATTTTCGAACTTGTCAAATTAAAAAATTTTAAATTACAAAGATATGTCCAAATCCATTCATTTAATTGTAAACAAGAGATCTATTTTTTTTTGGGTGAGGAGAAGTTTGGGTGAGTTGGGCCCCGAGGACTCACCAAGGCCATGGTATGCCTCAAGGCTCTATGAATCGGCTCTTTACCAACTGAGTCAATCTTTGTTGGCATGCGAGATTTGTTTCAAATCAATTTAAAATCTACTTTCATATACTTGTGAGACTAATTTGAGAGTATTTGACTAAAATTATTTATAAATTAGAATATCGGAATGCTAAGGAGTACAGGAGAGAGAGAGAGAGAGACGACTGAAGTCTAAATTCATAACTAAAGTGCGAACTACAAATTTGAAAAATAAAAAAGTTAAGATCAACCTTACAAAAAGGTAATTAAATTAAATGTTGAAATAAAAACTTCTTATATTGAATATCATAATGGTTGAAAAGTATATATTTTGAATCGAATAATAATATTTATTGGTAACACATGAGAGTGAATGATTATCTTCTGCACTTGCAATGGAATGAAAGTCCATGAACATTATTTGTAAGGTTGATCTTAACTTTTGGAGAAAAAAAAAACCCAATGTCCTAAAAGTATTTATACAATAATACAAATTTTATTGGTGTGAATAGTTGTTTAGTCAATTAAGCTCACTATAAGATGAATTTGTGAATAAAATAATAGGTCACGTCCTAATTTCAAACAGATGGGAAAACAATTTTATAAAGCGAATATATGCCACACTACATGAATTATATACATTACTTCACGGGACCAATTTTGAATGACGGCATTATTCTTTTCATTATGAATATATTTTAATTAAATATCTCCAATAAGTTGTGCCCAAGTTCCCCTATAAATTCTATGGGCTTGGTCGCTGGTCGAAATAAGCAAACAAGTGGCATACTTGCATTGTCTCTTCCTTTCCCAAAGCCATTTTTCTCTCTCTGTTCTGTAATTTGTAATCAAATAATTTGCAGATTGCAAATGGCAGAGGGAAGGAAGGGATTCGCCACAGTTCTTGCCATTGGCAGAGCTAATCCTGCAAATTACATAATGCAGGATGACTACCCTGACTTCTACTTTCGTAGCACCAACAGCGAACACTTGGTTACCTTAAAACAGAAGTTCAAGCGCATGTGTATGTATTTATATAATATCACTCTGTCTTTCTTTCTTTCGTTCTTTTCCTCCCACATTTTTTATATGCCTTTTCTTATGTCATTATATTTCTGTGCATTCAACTAAATGTGGCTATAATCTATATATGTACAGGTGATAATTCCATGATCAAGAAACGCCACTATTTGATTGACGACGAGATTCTGAAAAAACACCCAAACGTATGTACCTTGGGAGCTAACTCATTAGACACACGTAGAGAGATTGTGACTGAGGCTGTTCCCAAGCTTGGCAAAGAAGCTGCCTTGAAAGCTCTGAAAGAATGGGGCCAACCTCTTTCAAAACTGACCCATCTCATATTTTGCACTTCTTCATGCATTAACAGCATTCCTGGTCCTGATTTTCACTTAGCCAAGATGATTGGGCTTCCTTCCCATGTCAACAGACTCAACATCTATGATCATGGCTGCCACGCTGGAGGCTCTGTCCTCCGTGTCGCCAAGGCATTGGCTGAGAGCATCCCTGGATCACGTGTGCTGGCAGTGTGTGCAGAGACCATGGCCACGTCATTCCAGGCACCAAATCCAGATCACATGGACATAGTTGTGGGACATTGCCTATTTGGAGATGGTGCTGCTGCTATGGTTATAGGTTGTGATCCAATTCCATCAGTAGAGCGTCCTCTGTTTGAGGTAGTGTTGGCTCAACAGACAACAGTGGGTGGATCTGAGACTGCAATTCATGGACATGCAACAGAGAAAGGACAGATATATTATTTGGGGAAAGAGATTCCATTTTGTGTATCAAGCAGTGTGAAGAAGTGCATGGTGGATGCATTCAGCTCACTTGGGATGGAGATGACTGATGGAGATTGGAACTCATTGTTCTATGTGGTGCATCCAGGTGGGAAAGCTGTATTGAATGGGCTTGAAGAAGAGCTGAAGTTAAAGGAAGAGAAGTTAGTAGCAAGCAGGAACATATTGAGAGATTATGGGAACATGTGGAGTCCATGTGTGTTCTTTGTGTTGGATGAGATGAGGAAGAAGTCATCAAATGAAGGAAAGAGTACCACAGGAGAAGGATGTGATTGGGGTGCTCTCTTAACATTTGGACCTGGACTCACTGTGGAAACGGTCATTCTGCATTCTGTCTCATTGAAGGATTACTAAATAAGGATGGGCTCTCTGGTCGATTTCTTCATTATAAATATATGGGCGTTGCTTTCTGCTGTTTTTATCAATGGTGTGGTCAAGCTGCTGTATTCTTAGTTAAATTAGAAGGTATTTTCTGTCGTGTGTCAAATAAAAATTTGTCTGCTCTCCACAATATTATAAATCTTATATATGGCAAGCCAGTGTTTTCACTTTTCCATACATGTCTATCTTTTTTGTAGATGCATGCAAGTGCAACTTATGAAAGTCACTTGAATTGACTATTTAAAGCGTATTAATTTAAACAGGTTACTTAAAAATTTAAAAATGCTATATAATCAAAATCAAGAATGAACTCCTAACATTTTAAGGGTAGACAAATTCTTAACGCCAAAATGCACTTTTAGTCCAATAACTTTTGTTCACGTCCTACTTTGATCCCATAACTTTTTTTGTTGCATTTTTTATCCCCATATATTTTGTTCAGGTTGCAGATTTGGTCCCGTATCACTTTTGGTTGTATATCTTTTGGTCAGGTTATAGAATTTGTCTTTTGCAAAAAGTTCCACTATCAGTCCCACCTAACCTAAAGACATGGAACTAGTTTTGTACTTGACCCCAAAGATGTGGAACAATAATTCTGCAATCTGACCAAAAGATATGAGACCAATTATGCAATTTGACCCAAAGATATGAAACAGAACTAGACCTGTTCATGGGCCCAAGTAGTCCGTGGACTACTTGGGCCCATGAGTAATTACCCATCAAGTAAAAATTAGACATGGGCTTAAAAATGAGACCTACCCAATAACTACCCAAACTTATTGAGTGGTCCAGTTAATACCCAAATACTACCCGATACTACCCAATAAACTTAGGGTGTGTTAATACCCGATACTACCGGAGTCGAATTTTTTCAGACAGGCTGGCCCGAGGCGAATTTTTTCGACCGGGGCAGGCCGAGCCGGTCCGAGTCGAATTTTTCTAACCTAGCCGGCTTGAGCCAAATTTTTTCGACCGGGCCAGCCTGAGCCAAATTTTTCCGATTGGGCCGACACGAGTCGAATTTTTCCGGCCGGCCCGGCCCGCACTGAATTTTTTCGGACAGACCTGCCCGAACCGAATTTTTTCGACCAGGCCAGCCCGAACCGAATTTTTCGACTGGGATGGGCCGAGTCGAATGAAATTATTATATGCTTTTTTGTATCAATCTGTAATTTTTTAGACTATTTTGGACTGAAATGAAACTATTTTTTGCATTTTGTAGCAATCTATAATTTTTTAGACTATTTTGGACTGAAATGAAACTATTTTTTGCATTTTGTACCAACATGTAATTTTTTAGACTATTTTGGCCTGAAATGAAACTATTTTTTGCATTTTTGTACCAATCTGTAATTTTTTAGACTATTTTGGACTGAAATGAAACTATTTTATGCATTTTTGTACCAATTTGTAATTTTTTAGACTATTTTGGACTGAAATGAAATTATTTTCTGTATTTTTGTACCCATCTATAAAATTTTGTGAAATGAAGAAAGAAAAAAAAAACCCATTGGACTACCCAAGCTTAAGTCCATGGGCTTGGGTATATACTTGACCCATTGTGTTGGGTAAAAACCCATTAGACCCAAGCTTAAGTCCAAGCCCATTTACAAAAAAACCCATTAGACCCAAGCTTGGGTAACCCATACTTGACCCATAAACAGGTCTAGACCGAACCAAATATGCAATCTAAGCAAAATATGAGACCGAAAGTACAACAACAAAAGTTATGGGTCCAAATTGAGATTTGAGAAAAAGTTATGAGACTAAAATTATACTTTGGCCATTTCTTAAACTAGTAGAATTATCAAGTCGCATATTAATCTATTAAACTAGAGATATTAATAATTGAATCAAACAATTTCATAACTATATTTATAAAAATATTAAAGATTTATTTAAAATGAGAAAATATATTTTATTATACAAATTAAGTAATTTTAATACAAAAGTAATCATAATTAACAATAAAATATTCTGGCAAAGAAAAAACAATAAAATATAATTAGATAATAATATATATAATTATAATATTTATTTTCATACCCATAATGTATATTACAAATCACATCAACAATAAAAAATCAAACACATTTTTAAATTCTTTTATAACTAATAAAGAAATGTAATGCCCAACTAAAAAGTGATAAAAACTATTATTTCTTCAACCTTTATTAGTTAGTAGAAATTTAAATATCTAAACCCTAAAGACTAACGTCTAATTCATAACTAAAGTGAGAACATGTAAATTGAAAAAACAAAGAAGAGGTTAATCCCACAAAAAATAATGAAGAGAAAGTTAAGATCAAAGTTATAAAGAAATTATTTAAATTAGATGTTGGGAAAAAAAATACTTCGTTTATACATTATATTGAATCTTCTAAAGGTTGAAAAGTATTTTGAATAATAATATTTGAAGAGTGCACAATAATTGTCAAACTTCAGTTTCCGTGTGTATTCTTAACAAACCAGTAGTAATACAGTGCCACCGAAGAAGGCACGTTACTTCGTTATTTGTGAGGTTGATATTAACTTAGGGAAAATTGAAAATATGTTGATACTTTTTGTTGGTGTTAATAAGGTATAATATTATTGTTTAACCAATTATGTACACTATATGAATATGATGACGTTCTGAATAAATATATAACACATTTTTTTTCCATTACTAAATTAAAATAGAAGTAACAGAAAACAAATTTGTTTGGCCACATTTGTAAATTGAATACATTCCTGGGAAAAAGAAAAAAAGATAGAGTTGTACAGTAAAAAGACAGGAAAATTTATATAAAAATTAATTGGTCAACGATAAATTTTTAGATAGAACTTAGATCTGCAGAAAATTAATCAGTGATATGTTGGGAGATATTTTAGAAAAAAAAAAAAGAATAGCATAGACTGGACGCACAATATCTAAGGTACTCAGGCGACGCATCAAAACAAGAGACAGAGAAAATTGAAAAGTCAAAATGTCAAATACAAACTACAAATACTTGACTAGCAAGTTGATAATTGATATGGTGTCCGTCCCTTGAAACAATATTTTAGTCTATTAGATCCAATGACCTAAAAACATACAACCCTTTTCTCTTCAAATATTACGTACTTCTTATTTTTAGTTAAACCCAACAAAATATATATATATGATGAACCTGGCCGGGGGTTATTACCTGGTTCGGTGAAGCAACTCTGGGTCGGAAGTCGCCTGCAAGTCAATGATCACCTCCGATGCTTAAGTTAGTAAGAGATATGAACTCAATAATCTCAATTGACTGAGTAGAGAGCATACCTTTTTCCAAGTGTGAAGGGTTAACCTTTTATACTGGCTGAGGACAATCAGTTGCGATCTTGCCATAAATGCCTAGATGCTTGATTGTGATCCTGGCTGATCTGATTGTGATCCTTGGCTCCCACATAATTTCCTTTCTTGTGAAGGGTGCCTTGATGGCTAAGGCGTTACAAAGGAGAAGGATCTATGATTGATTTGCCTTGACTCATATCGGATCCTGTGCAATCCTTGATTGGTTCCTGATTGACTCGGAATATTTCCTTATTCTTTGCTCCGTGTGCGCCCTCATTCTCTGTGCCTGAGGGCGCCCTTGTCCTGGCGAGATATAGGGCGTTCGCGACCCTTTAGTTCGTCCAATGGGTATTTGGTGCATTGGGCCAGGGGCACACGTTGCCATCTTGGCCTCCTAATTATTGGGCCTATTATCAATATATATATAATTTATGATAAATTATATCAATAAAATTTAGACAAAACTATCTCCGGTGTTCCCAAAGTATCAAATAAGTATCAATTTATCTTCAAAATTTTTTTGTGGCCAATTATACACCTAATTTACATTTGAGTCAACTGTACCCTACGTCCTAACTCTGCTAATAAAATTAACAGAAAATACTTATGTGTCACCCTAACTCGATTTAAGTTTACGTCCTAACTTTGTTCTTTCATGTTTCTCCCAGTCGTTCGACTTAATTACCTTGATTTGAGCTTGTTTAGAGAAATGAATTCTTAGATTTCGTTTCTTGGCATCTTTAGAACATTTTGGTTCAAAAAATTTCATGACAACACCTCTTTTAGTTGGGGATCTAAAATCTTGAGTTAAGGTTCAAGTTTTTTGTATTCTTGATTTATTGATCTGATTTGTACCATTTTTACTCAATCTGGTTCACCCAATCTCTCCCTATCACTGAGCCGTTTCGATTTTTTATTTGGTTTGTCAAACAAATGGAAACACGGGTCTTTTTCAGCAGGTTGTGACGTCAAGTCCATATTAAATCCGAATTGAGTTGGGCAACCCTTTAGACAACCTCTGCCTTGCTTAAACGACGTCGTTTTACTCCTCTTTTGGTGTTTTGGTCCTTCAAAAAAAATTATGCTTTCTTAGCTAGAGCTTCATGAACCACAAGCCATGTGAGTAATGACCAAACTTAAATTGAGTTAGAGTAACACATCAACGTTATAATAGGGTGAAGGTGAGGGAGGAGATGAGATACAATTGATTCAAATATAATTAAGGGTAATCAACATATTATTGTCCACAAAAAAGTATGAGGGTATAAATTGACACTTACTCTATAATTTTAGGAATCGAAGGTACTTTTGCCAAAAATTTATGTAAATATATATTAATGTAATCTAATAAATTTTATATTCTTTTTATTTATGATAATAAAACTCAAATATCACGAATATAATTTTTGTGCATAACTTAACAAATAAAAATATATATCTGATACAATCTTTTATGTTATGTTTCTATAAAATAAAAAAATATAAAATTTTTAATTAAAAAATATAAATTATATAATTTATTAATTAAATCCTTCAATTAATATATATATATATAATTACTATTTAAAAATTCTCCCCAACTCGAAATCTTGCCTAGCTCCGCCGTGGATGTGTTTAGAGATTGCACATTTAATTTCTTCTTATATGGGATCGATTTCGATTGATGACATTATTTAATTATGGCTGTATTTGATATTTCATTAAACATCTGAAAAAATAATGCCTTAAGCCCTCGAAATAATTGGTTTTTTGATATTCCCTCAAAATAATCATATACAATGGGCTTCGTCGCTGGTGGATATAAGCCCATAAGATGTATACTTCTGTTTTATTAGACTATTTAATTAAATATTTAAAAAACTTATGACCAAGTTTCACTATAAATAGAACGAGATTCCTCGTTGATCGATATAACCAATAATAAAGCAAATAAGAGCACACTTGATTTCAGGAAAGCCAATTCTCTCTGTTTTCTCTACAATTTAATAAGCCCAGAATATTAATAGTATTGAAGAATGGCAGAGGGAAGAAAGGGATTGGCCACAGTTCTTGCTATTGGAACTGCGAATCCTCCAAACTACATTCTTCAGGATGACTTCCCTGACTTCTACTTCAATGTCACCAACAGCGACCACTTGGTTCAACTCAAACAGAAATTCAAGCGCATGTGTACGTATACATAAATATATACATCTCTCTCTCTTTCTTTCTTTATTAAATATTGTACTGATGATTTGAACATGGGAATAATTTATATAGGTAACAATTCAATGATCAACAAACGACACTATCTGATTGACGAGGAGATTCTGAAAGAGCATCCAAACATAAGCACTTTGGGAGCTAATTCATTGGACACACGTCGTGAGATTGTGATAGATGCTGTTCCCAAACTTGGGAGAGAAGCTGCTTTGAAAGCATTGAAAGAATGGGGCCAACCTTTATCAAAACTCACTCATCTCATATTTTGCACTTCTTCATATGTTAACAGCATTCCTGGTCCTGATTTTATCCTTGCCAAGATGATTGGGCTTCCTTCCCATGTCAATAGACTCAATATCTATGACCATGGTTGCCACGCTGGAGGCTCTGTCCTACGTGTCGCCAAGGCATTGGCTGAGAGCACCCCTGGCTCACGTGTGTTGGCAGTGTGTGCAGAGACCATGGCCACGTCATTTCAGGCTCCAAATCCAGATCACTTGGATATAGTTGTAGGACATTGCCTATTTGGAGATGGTGCAGCTGCTATGGTAATTGGCTCTGATCCAATTCCCTCAGAGGAAAGTCCATTGTTTGAAATAGTGTTAGCCCAACAGACAACAGTGGGTGGCTCAGAGGCTGCAATTCATGGAAAAACAACAGAAAGGGGTCAAATTTATTATTTGTCCAAAGACATTCCATTCTGTGTGTCAAGCAGTGTGAAGAAGTGCATGGTGGATGCATTTAACTCACTTGGCATGGAGATCAATGATAGTGATTGGAATTCATTGTTCTATGTGGTGCATCCAGGTGGGAAATCAGTACTGAATGGGCTTGAAGAGGAGCTTAAGTTAAAGGAAGACAAGTTAGCTGCAAGCAGGACCATACTGAGAGAATATGGAAATATGTGGAGTCCATGTGTGTTTTTTGTGTTAGATGAGATGAGAAAGAAATCATCCAGTGAAGGAAAGAATACCACAGGTGATGGATGTGATTGGGGTGCTCTATTAACCTTCGGCCCGGGCCTTACAGTGGAAACAATTGTGCTGCATTCTATCCAACTCAAAGATTATTGAATAAGGATGGGCTTTCTATGAATGGTCACTGCTTCACTATCTGGGCCTGCCATCAGTTGTTTTTATAAATAATATATATACCCAAGTGTGTGAGAATATGAAAATAAAAGCCACTGGTTGTAACCTCGTGGTCAAGTTGCTGGATTTTTACTTTAAGTTAGAATCTCCATTATATTTCTGTTGTGTATCAAATATCAAATAAAAATTTTGTCTCTTGTCAATGATATTAAAATTGTTATGTTAATTACAGTTCTTTATTGAAGTCTTGCTTTTTGGTAGATGTAATATAGGTTATTTGACTTCCTAAAAGTGAGAGAGTCACAAATATAGGTTATTTAATAGTGTTTACTCGATCTTTTTCAAATAAATATATAGAAAGTACTGTTAAAAAGGGTCCTCCATCATGATTTGCCTGTCATAGGCTTTATCAATAAAGTAAACACCAAATTTAACATATACCATATCAAGCCTTATTGAACCACTTAGCAAAGAAAAGGAAACATCTTTCTTTTGCACGGAGCCCTTCCACAGTCAAGGTTTTTGAGAATGTGTTAGTGGACGTCATCGTACCAAAATGTGTGGTTATTATGAAATGAAATGGTAATGAAATTGTATTAGAATGTGTGCTAAAGGTGAATATTTGTAATCAAGGTTGGAGTTGCTTTATCTAATGAAATGAAAGGACCAAAATGTAAATAACATGAAAATTTTAAAAACCTTCTATTTGGTCCACGATTTTATATCGATTCAACGAATCGGTCCTTACGAAGTGAAATGTGTGTCTCGGCCCCTAAAAAATCGCGTTCATCAACGATTGGGTCTCTCTCTTAAATTCAATGACCATAAAAAAAAGTTTAGGGACCAAAGTAGAATAATCTTTACAAATTCATGGACCAAATAATTTATCTTCAACTAACAATAAATTATTATTCAGAATTTGATAAATAATTTCAACAGTATACCGTATATTAAAAAATAAGATAATTATTTGAAAAAAAAATTATTTAAAAGATTACTGTTTTTAATATTATTTTTAAATTTTTATATTACAAAAAATATTACTCATATATATACTAGAGAAGGGACCAAATATATATTTTTGAGTATGGATTATATATTTTTCTGAATTTTTTTTCAGTTGTTGCACTACAAAAAAAATTACCCATAAATATACTGGAGGAGAAACCAACATGTATATTTTTTTTTGTATGAATTATATATTTTTTCTCATTATTGGTTTTGAGTTTTGTTTTGAATATTGTACATACAAAAAAAATATTATTCATATATATATATATATATATATACTGGAGGAGGGACCAAATTGTAAAGTTTTGGGGATTGAAATTACATAGTTTTTTCCTATTACTATTTGATAAACTAGAAAATGGACACACTTACCTAGTTCAACAAGTGAGGGCTGCAAGAGCAATTTGATCGTCTAAGTACCTGCAAGAACTTCATAGGGGGGCCCTGCGAAGAATACTCCGACGCTCAAGTTAGTATATGAGTGATATGAGAGCAAGAGAATTCTGGAAGGTGAGTAGTAGCTAACCTTAGTCTGCTGGGTTGAGCTGTATTTATAGAGCAGGGGGAGAGTGGTGGCCAGCGCGCGGGGCGCACCACGTAGTCAGGCATGATCTCCACCAGCGGGAGTGGTGGAGACCGAGATTTGCGGGACAAGGCAATCGTGGGTGATTGCGTGTTGCGTTACTGGGCGGGCGCCAGATGACTGGAGAGCGTGGGTATGACTAAGTCCGTGACCCACGATCTCCACCAGCGAGGATTGCGGAGCAAGGCAGTCGTGGGTGACTGCGTGTTGATCTGGGGGAGCACGCCATGACCCCGGATGGATCACGACCGCCCCTAAGTATGCAGAGGGCACTAGATTGGCTCGAGTGCGCCTTGCAAAGTTTGGAGGGGAGAACGGGCCCGGTTCAAGGGCCATTTAGGCGTACGCCCAAATAGTGATGTATCACAAGTCCCTCCTTAAAGAAGTCTACGAGCGCGTTCGTCGTACCATTTCTTAAGGCGCGCGGGGTGATAGGTTTGGAGTGTTGGGAAATCACGGTGCGCGCAGCGGAAGCGAAAAATAAAATTAATTAAAACATGGCGCAAAACAAAAGGTGATTTCCTATAGGATCTGTTAGATGAATTTAAACCGGTGAAGGAAGAAGTTTTACCTCAATGTTTCAATCGGCGTGGTTGTATGATGCGATTCCGAGAAGCCCACTCCAAGTATTCTTCCTCTGCCGGTAATCCACACGAGCAGTTTGCTGACACCAAGGTGCTAGCCTTCAATTCCTTTCTCCAAAAGAACTCGGGACTCCAATCTACAGTTCTTGGAATTCAAGAACAATTCTTGAATCAAGAATGATGGTGGCCAAGAACAACAAGAACTCCTTCTTGTTTTCTCTCAAAACCCTAAACCTAGGGTGCAAATCAAATTTCCTCTCACTCTTAGAGTAACTCGATTTTTCCTCTCTCTACAATTAGGGAGCTTAAAAATTTTCTCTCTCTTCAAAAGAAAAAGTGTGAGCAAGTCGACTTCTAGGCCCTATTTATAGAGTTGGGGAAATTTGATAATTATAATTAGGGAATCCCTAAATTAATGGATTATCAAATTATAAAATTATAAGATTACAATAATATTATAATTTTAGGACTTGAATTCTTAATTAAAATATTACCTTAATATCTTAATTTGAATTCAAAATGCAATCTTTGAGAATCAATTTGAAGATCAAATCTTCCTTGGTCCCACACAAAGAATGCGCCATCTTCCCCTTACATTATCTTGGAATTTAATAAATAAAAAACATTCCTAACTCTTAAGAAGTTATAACCAACTTATTATCTTCCAACAATATTGAATTAAAATATTACCTTAATATCTTTAATTCAAATTTTGAATCTTGAAATCAAAATCAAATCTTGAATTCAAATTCAAATCCAAGTCATGACTTTAATCAACAAAACATTTTCATTAATTAAAATGCCCACAAATGAGGCGCCACCCTCAACCCTAATTGTCCTAATATTAGTGAATTTAATAAATCAATAATCTCCTAACTTTTAGGAACCTTATCTAATTTATTATTCCCTAATTTCATAATTAGGAATATAATTGTAAATAAATTAATCCAATTAACTATTTAACAATTAATATATTTAAACTTGTCCCACAAATTTAAATATAACAAATGTAGATTTTATTTAAGACAAGACTTCATGTCCCAGACATTCAGCTATGTCTTAAATCTTGAATTAAAATTCCCTATGTCCCAGCTAATATCTTTAATTCAAATTTGAATCTTGAATTCAAATTCCCTATTAATATTGAATTAAAATATTACCCTAATATATTTAATCCAATCTTGAATCTTGAAATCAAAATCAAATCTTGAATTCAAATTCAAATCCAAGTCATGACTTTAATTAACAAAACATTTTCATTAATTAAAATCTATATGAGGCGCCACCCTCATCCCTAATATTAGTGAATTTAATAAATCAATAATCCCCTAACTTTTAGGAACCTTATCCAATTTATTATTCCCTAATATTATAATTGTAAATAGATTAATCCCATTAACTATTTAACAATTAATACATTTAAACTTGTCCCACAAATTTAAATATCATTCTTGTAGATATTATTTAAGACAAGACTCCATGTGCTAGACATTCAGCTATGTCTTAAATTGTGTCATCGGAGTGACTCACGAATTAACCCTAATTCGTGTCCCTTTAAGCGGTGTCTAGATCCTGCTCGTGTGTGACCCAGCAGGCCCCACTGAAGTTGGCAACAAGCCATATATATTGCTCACAAGTCGAGAGCGGACTCTAGCAAGCCATCACGACTACCCAAAACACGTGAGTTTATCGCTCTAACGCCAAACGATCAAACCTTAGTACTACCTTGTCTTGATCCCGATTGTCACACGTTATTTTGGTCATGGATTAGGCACAGGAAAGTCATTCTAAATCCAAACCATAACTTTCTCGATTTCTTGAGTTAGTCCCATTTCTCTGTGTGGCCACACATTCCTTGGACAGACTCATCGAGGGGCCCAGTTAAATATCTCTCATTTATAATGAGGGACAAAATTCCATCTTGGTCAACCACATTCCTCAGCACGGTAATCAACCAAACCCGTACCTAGCCCTTATGGCTACCCTTCTACGGGCAACGTTAGACTAGGCCAAAGTTTGACAACTACAACGCCGGAATAATCAAGACCTCAGGTCTAAGGGCATCGTGACAGGTGTACAGGAGAGGCTAGCTAATGACTAAACCCATGCAGGACTCTCCGGGTCGGTCCAGCAACTTGCAACCCCTTACATAATTGCACCATGACTCTCGTAAAGCATCTAGTGCATGTATCTCCATACACTGAAGTCATGCTGGTCTTAGTTCATTTCAAGTTCCCACCTGAATGAGCGACCAAGGACAGTTTAGACTAATTATCACATAATTAATCAGGGATTGTTATCATATTAAACATGCTAATAATATGATAACGACTCAATTTATCATCCATAAATTAGTCAACCAGTATGTTCACACATACAAAATGATTGGCCCTAAGGCACAATCTCCAACAGACTCCTAGTGTTTGCCGTACGGAAACGTTACGTGGCTATGAGCACGTATTTGAATTATTAGTGCATCTCCTCCACACAAATGGAAGAAAGCAAGCTGGCCAAAAAAAAAATGGAAGAAAGCAAAGTTAAGAGCCCAAGTTGCACGATAAATAGAAGAGCTTCAGCTCATTGATCGATACGAGCAAATATAAGCAATTAATTAATTAAGAGTAGATATACTTGTTTTCACCAAAGCCAGTGCT
Source organism: Chamaecrista fasciculata (assembly GCA_003254925.1). Taxonomy (NCBI): domain Eukaryota; kingdom Viridiplantae; phylum Streptophyta; class Magnoliopsida; order Fabales; family Fabaceae; genus Chamaecrista; species Chamaecrista fasciculata. The sequence continues at coordinate 105,363 of QANZ01027638.1, read as the reverse complement.
GTCTGTTTTCTAGTGTATACAAATAAGGCGATCTTGATCAAATCGACAATGGCTGAGGGAAGGAGAGGAGTAGCCACAGTTCTTGCCATTGGAACTGCGAATCCTCCAAACTACATTCTTCAGGATGACTTCCCTGACTTCTACTTCAATGTCACCAACAGCGATCACTTGGTTCAGTTGAAACTGAAGTTCAAGCGCATGTGTACGTATACATGCATAATATCACTCTTTCTTTCATATTTTTTTCTTGATTAAAATAATAATTTAGTCCTTAAAAGATCATCAAACGGACAACTCTAAAATATTAAAATGCATAGTCAATCTTTGAAAGATTAAAGCGATATATACTCTTTAGTCATTGAAAGATTAAAATGATATATTATTTAGTCTATAAAAAAATTATTGAGTACACTGTTTTGATCTTTCAGGGACTGAACTGTACACTTTAATCTTTGAAGGGCCAAGTTGTTAACTCTTTCTTTTTTTTTCTTGAGGAAATTAATAATTTGGTTCCTAAGAGATTACTGAGCTGACAACTCAATCCTTAACATTTTAAAATGCATAGTTAGTCTTTAAAATATTAAGTCCTTGAAAAATTAAAATGGCATATACAATATTTAGTTCATAAAAAAGACTACTAACTATACTTTTTTAATCTTTTAGGAATTAGACTATACATTTTAATATTTGAAGGATCGAGTTATTAACTTGATAATCTTTCCGGGATCAAATTGTTAGTTTATTGTTTTTTCTTTCTTTTCCATTAATACTAGCATTGCGTGTGTGTATATATATACATGCATTTTCCTATGTTTATTAATTTAAATATTAGGGTAAATTATACAGAAGTTTTTGTGGTTTGGCTCATTTACAAAAAAGAATCTATGTGGTTTAAAAAGTGACAAATAAGGGCCTGTAGTTTGCTCCGCTAACAAAAAGAGTCCCAGGAGGTAATTGTTATCCAAAACTAACGGAATTAGGACAATGTGCAGCTCACTCAACCCAATTTCACATACCCAATTCCTAATCTCCCTTCCATTTCGCAGAAATTGAATCTTATCTCCACATCCTCGCGAACCCTAACTCACATGCTTGCCATTTTCTTCCATTCTCGAACCCTAATCTTCCGTTCTCCAATTATGATGTCTGCACAATGGAGGAGAAATTAGGGATTGAGTATGGGTTATACGGTCACGTGAGCTGTACATGTCATAATTTCGTTAGTTTTGGATGGCAAATACCTCCTGAGATCCTTTTTGTTAACGGAGCAAACCACAAACTCTTATTTGCAACTTTTTAAATCACTGAGGCCCTTTCTGTAAAAGAGCCAAACCACAAAGACCATTTGTGTAATTTACCCTAAATATTATTTTAAGGATTTGAATGTGGGAATTATATATATATATATATATATAGGTAACAATTCATTGATGAATAAACGACATTGTCTGATTGACGAGGAGATTCTAAAAGAGCATCCAAACATAAGCACATTGGGAGCTAATTCATTGGATACACGTCGAGAGATTGTGATAGATGTTGTTCCCAAACTTGGGAGAGAAGCTGCTTTGAAAGCATTGAAAGAATGGGGCCAACCTTTATCCAAACTCACTCATCTCATATTTTGCACTTCTTCGTACGTTAACAGCCATCCTGGTCCTGATTTTCACTTAGCCAAGATGATTGGGCTTCCTTCTCACGTCAACAGACTCAACATTTATGACCATGGCTGCTACGCTGGAGGCTCTGTCCTACGTGTCGCCAAGGCATTGGCTGAGAGCATCCCTGGCTCACGTGTGTTGGCAGTGTGTGCAGAGACAATGGCCACGTCATTTAGGCACCAAATCCAGATCACATGGACATAGTGGTGGGACATTGCCTATTTGGTGATGGTGCGGCTGCCATGGTCATTGGTTGTGATCTCATTCCCTCTATTTGAGGTAGTTTTGGCTCAACAAACAACAGTGGGTGAATTTGAAACAGCAATTCATGGACATATAACAGAGAAGGGTCAGATGTATTATTTGTCTAAAGACATTCCATTTTGTGTGTCAAGCAGTGTGAAGAAGTGCATGGTGGATGCATTTAGCTCACTTGCAATGGAAATGAGTGACAGTGATTGGAATTCGTTGTTCTATGTGGTGCACCCAGGTGGGAAAGCAGTATTGAGTGGGCTTGAAGAGGAGCTGAAGCTAAAAGAAGAGAAGTTAGTAGCAAGCAGGAACATATTGAGGGATTATGGGAATATGTGGAGTCCATGTGTGTTTTTTGTGTTGGATGAGATGAGGAAGAAATCATCCAATGAAAGAAAGAGTACGACTGGTGGTGGATGTGAGTGGGGTGCTCTGTTAACTTTTGGCCCAGGCTTTACGGTGGAGACAGTGGTGTTGCATTCTATCCCACTCAAAGACTACTAAATAAGGATGGGCTTTCTATGTATGGTCACCGCTTCACTATCTGAGCCTGGCCATCAGTTGTTTTTATAAATAATATATATGTGTGTGAGAATATGAAAATAAAAGCCACTGGTTGTAACCTCGTGGTCAAGTTGCTGGATTTTTACTTTAAGTTAGAAGCTTCATTATATTTCTGTTGTGTATCAAATATCAAATAAAAATTTTGTCTCTTGTCAATGATATTAAAATTCTTATGTTAAGCCAAAGTTCTTTATTGAAGGCACTATTAAAAACGGTATCTATTCATGATTTGCCTGTCACAGGCTTTATCAATAAAGCAAACACCAAATTTAACACATGCCAGATCAAGCCTTATTGAACCACTTAGCAAACATCTTTCTTTTGCACGGAGCCCTCCACAATCAAGGTTCTTGTGAACGTGAATATAATTCTCAATAAAACTACTTACACAAATTTATAAAACAATTGTTAACATGTCTATCTGTATAAATAGAGAAAACGCCTCAAGATTAAACGTAGTAGATTCTGATGAGCACTAATGGTTTTCAGCAGTTGTTGGTCCATGCTCTTATGATGATGTCTATCGAGAATTATTTTTTCCTTTTAAAGAGTTTATGAAGATAAATCATTATTAAGTTTTCAGGTTTCTCAGCACGCTCAGGAAACAATTAGTAAAGTGAATATGCTGATTGAGCAGTAGTGCATCTCTTTGGTTGAAAATCTTTCAAAATTATACACATCTTGCTTCTTAATATTCATGATCATTGGTCAATGGAATATGAATTATAGAACAAAGTAATAAAAGCACCAGTTAATATATATATATATATATATTTATATATATATATATGTGTGTGAGAGAAAAAGATTTTAGACAAAAGGCATAATTACTCTCTCTATATTAAATTATCAACGACAATAAGACAAGTTAGAGAATAACATATTTGATGTTTCAAATTTGATGTATCTTATCTTTGATGTTTCAAATTTCAAATTGGTATCTTATCTTTCATTTGTTTCAAATTGGTCTTACATATTTTCATGATGTTTCAAATTGTTCTAAAAAATATTGAATATAATCATATTTATCTCATTTCAAACTCAAGTACGATGAATCAAGAATTACAAACTTTTTTGATGAGTACTATGAGATTATCAACAAATGAGATCAAATTTAGTCCCAAAAGTGGTAATTGATCTCGTTTCTAGATCAAACAAGTGAAATTATATTCATATATCTCATTTTAAGTACGAATTCAAAATTATATGCTAATTCATGAAGAATTCTCTCTGCCCATTTAAAATCACTAGCTAGCAAATGAAATCAAATGACGTCTTAAAAGTAGGTTTGGCACTAATTTGAAATATTATGGAAATATGTAGAACCAATCTAAAATAAATAAAAGATAGTAGACCAATTTGAAATCTACCCCATACATAAAGGACCAATTTAAGTAATTACTCATATTTTCGAACATGGGTCAGACAAAAAATATATATTGGGCCAAAAACACATTTGGGCCTTAAACAAAACGAGCAGCAAATTCTGGGCCAACAAACAAAAAAGTTCACAAATAAAAGGGTCCAACAAGGTAAATTAAAATTTTTGTAAATTATAAAAAACAAAAATTCATTAAATTAACAAAAAATAATTAAAAAAAAAAAATCCAACCCTCTTCTCCTATGAAGCATGGACACGAGTCACGACACGGAAACGGACACTCTGGCACGTCAATTTCTTAAAGTTACATGACACAACACAATATATATTTATATATATAAATAATTAAAGGATCACTAAATTTTTATAATAACTTTAAAATTACATTATATATTCATAATATGTCATATGTGTAATTATTTTTTATTATTTTTCATGTTAAAGTCGCAAAAAATGATTTTATTTCTGAAATTTTGTGAATGTGTCGTACTAGTGTCGTACGGGTGTCGGACACGAACATGTATCTAACACGGTGATACGCCCTCAAAATAAAGTGTCAATGATAGCTCTTCTCTCTCACTTTGTTTCTCTAATCTCTCTTTGGGTTCAAAGCATTGTTGCTCTAAGTGAATGAGTGAGTGAGAGAGAGAGAGTGAGATGGTAAACTCCGTTTACAAGTTAGTTAACTAAAATTGAGATGGTAAACTCCGTTTACAAGTTAAAAACTCATTTTTAATAACCATAGATTAAATTGTGAGAAGCAATGTGTGAGCTCCATATGACTTATGGTTCAGTGATTTGTATGTGGTTAGGAAGCACGGACACGGACACGAATACGGGACACGACACAGACACAAAAACGGACATATTGACACGTCAAATTTTTAATTTCACAGGATACGAAATTGCATATATATATATATATGTAATATATATAATACATTATAATTTCAAGAAGAGACAAAATGAAAATAATCATAAATTCATAAATACCGATAAAAACTTCAAAAATTACAAATGATGTCATATATATGTTCGTATTCTATATTCAAAAAATCATAAATGGAGTATTCTTTCTATGCATTACCAAAATATGTAGTAGAATCTAATAGGCATATATAAGTAAACAAACAAAATATTTCTTGAAGAATCTAGCTGAAAAGTCAATTAAAGATCAATTTCATTTTGTCCTCAATTCTTGTTGTTGCCTTCATCAGTAAATATAACCCCCTCCAACTCCGGTTTATCAAACGGTGATGAGTGATGATGAATGACGATGACCAATAGTGCAAGACGGTGAACGACGATCAACAACGGTGAACAGCGACGAACGACAATAAACAAAGGTGAGCATAAATTTTCGAGATAGTTTTGTCGAAAACGATGAGAAAACCCAAAATTGATTTTCTAGGTTTAAAAATTTATATTTAAGGAGAAGTTGAGTCGAAGACGTGTCCAAGTCGTGTCTGAGCCATTAAAAACCGTTAAACTATCTTGATACGCTCCGACACGCTACTAAAATAGGTGTCCGTGCCTCCTAAGTATGTGGCAATGGTCCATGTCATACTTTACACATTAGCATTCTAATACTAAAAAGCTAACAGACTTATAACATAAAAAATAGTAGAGGGATCAAAAGATTACAACTATAGGGACTAAATTAAAAATTAGAGTAAACATGGGACCTAGTTAATAGAAATTGAAATACTCAACACTGACTCTAATTCATGACTAAAGCGAGAACAAGAGGTTTGACAAAAGTAAAGAGTTAATATCAAACTTAAAAAGATGTTATTTCAATTAGATATTAGGAAAAACATACTTCTTACATTTTGAACCATCAAAAAGTTAAAAAGGTATTATTTTGAATAATAACATTTTAATCATCCCGCCGATTTGTCTTTTAAAAAAATTCTAAAGTGATAAATGACTTTATAAGATATTTAATTTAATAACTATTTTTTCAACCTTTCGTTAGTAGAAATTAAATTATTTAAACACTAAAAAATGGCGTCTAATTCATAACTAAAGTTATGAGAACAACACGATTGAAAACAAAAAAGAATCTTTATTTACATCCTCTGATATTTGTGCTGGACTTGCTTTTCTTTTGAATCACGGAATCAATATTTTCCATGATTATATTCTCCTATGAAGTTGAACGTACCCGGAAGAGGTGTACCAACAACAAAAAAAAAATCAAATGGCAGTGTGTTTGTTGTAATTGAATTAACCTTGTTTGTCTTTTGGTTCAAAAAAAAAAAAGAAGTTAGGATCAGTAAAGAAATTATTTAAATTAAATGTTGAAAAACAGTAATTGGTACGTTGAATCATGCAAATTCAGGTTGAAAAGTATTTTGAGTCGAATAATAATATTTGAAAAGTGCAATAATCCTCTAATTAGTTCAATCTCTATGGTCATCATAGCAAATAATTAAGCAAACCACGAGCGCCCTTCCAGCAGTATTGGAGTGACTCCTCTAGCTAATTAAATAAATAAATGGGTAAATTGCAATTTGGTACCCTGTGGTTAGGGGCGGTTCCCCTTTGGTACCCTGAAAGAAAAATTTTTGCATTGTGGTACCCCGTGGTTTGCTCCGTTAGCGATTTGGTCCCCTGAGGTTTTTTTCTGTTAGGATTTAACGGCAAATGTACGTTAAAATGTCAAACATCTCCCAACAAGTCTTCTCTTATGCGTTTAAGTCCTTTCCCTTTACTAAAAGGGATCAAAACATAAAGAATTAATTATAAAAGGATCTTTAGAATTCTAATATTATAGAATTTTCTCCTTTTCATAAGATTTCTTTTGAATAGGTCCTGATTTAATTACACTTTAATCGCAAAAGTTTATGATCTTTATCAAAATAGTTCTTAGAACCTCAAAAGACAAATGAGCATCTACGATTTATCAAAAAATCGCCATATTCAACTACAATTTTCATTCAAATACACTACAAACAAATCAAAACCCCAAAATTTTTCCAAAATCAAGTCCCACAAATCAAAACCCTCTCAACAACAAAATCAACATCATCAACAACCAATTTCTTCAGACCCTAAGGAATCAAAATTCAAAAGGCCAAAATGCATAGACACATTACCCAAAATTTTTTATTGTTTTGAATTAACGTCCTTTCTTTCTATAATAGGACTAAAGTGTAAGAAAAAATGAATGAACTAGTATTTGAAATAATTTTTTCCAAAAAAAAAAAACCAAATCTTCTCCTCCTTCTTCAATCGTCTTCCTCAAACGTGGTTCTGCAAGAACACTTCCATTTCTTCGACTCGCCGCAATGCTTCATATGCCTCTTCAAATCAGAAAGCACCGAGAAATTCTTCTTGTTGCACCGATTGCACGAATACATCTTCGGACAATGGCTTCTCTTGAAATGATTCTTCGCGCACACAATCGACTTCAACGGCCGGAAATTCCTGTGCGATTTGTTCCGATTGCATCCCTCGAACGGACAAGAGAATCGAGCATATGCATTCGCAAATTCGCGTCGCGTCGGAATCCTTTGCCGCAGATTTGGCAGAAATGAACGTGCTCTGCTAGCAATTCCACGGCGTCGAGCTCCACGATCTCGCAATCTTCACCGTCTGTTAACATTTAACCTTCAAATCGGCGATTTTCCCCTTCGATTCTCGGTCGTGTGTGAGATTCTGAGAGTAAGAGACGAGAACACAGTGCCGTTTTGGATGAGCTGGTGGATGGTGGAGACGATTTCGTTGGACACGGTGTTCATGTGATCTTTGGTGAAGAGGGTGTGGGTGTTGATGGATTCGGATAGGAAGTGATGGAGAGAATCATTATGGGAAAAAATTGATGGAGAGGGTGTGGGTTCTTTTTTTTGTTTTTTTCGGGAAAAAAATTGTTTCAAGTTTATTTATTTTTTCTTACACTTTAGTCCTATTATAAAAAGAAAGGACCTTAATTCAAAACAATAAAAATTTTTGGGTAATGTGTCTATGCATTTTGGCCTTTTGAATTTTGATTCTTTAGGGTATGAAGAAATTGGTTGTTGATGATGTTGATTTTGTTGTTGAGAGGGTTTTGATTTGTGGGACTTGNTATAAAAAGAAAGGATCTTAATTCAAAACAATAAAAATTTTTGGGTAATGTGTCTATGCATTTTGGCCTTTTTTTTTTGTAGATGTAGATTGTAGATTGTAGATTTTTTTTTTTTTTACACATCAAACGGTTACTTACATAAGAAGTTCAGAATAAAATACATAAAATTTATCCCTAATGAAAAAGGAAGATGGAAGCCAACTAAAAAGCTCCTTGGAGAGCGCCGTCGGGGCGTGGTGAACCTTCAAGTCGATATGAGAAAGAAGGTTTTTGATATCCGTTATGAGCAAGCTTTCGTTGACTGTGGCTCCTCCATGATTGAAGATGTTTGCCAAGTATTTGTATGAGAAGGTAAGAGCAACTTTCCCATGTAACTGGTTATGCAATTTGATCATTGTCTCTCTGCATGTATGTAAAGTCTCGATAGTTTTAGACAAGGATTTGGTGGTCCGCTTTCCCGCAGCAAAGATGCAATTCTCGCCTTGGCACAGAACGATGTTGAAAAATCTGCTGTTATCTCTGTCTTCCGAGGAGAGAAGTACGGTAAAGGTAAACGTGACTAACATCGCCCGAGAGAGGCTGACTTTAGAAGAATTGTGCCGGGGAGCGAGCTGATAGTCTTGAAGGCTCGGTGTCTTGATGGATGTGGAGTTTCGGCAAAAAGAAAGAGTTCCTTGAATTGATTGAATGAGCCGTATAGGGTGAACTTCTTCCCCTCGCCAATACAAGTTGTTCCTGGATTCCCAAATCTTGTGAAGAGTGACAAAGAACCATGAAAGTAAAGATAAGTTGTGGTCATCATCTTTAAGCCAGTCCACACAAAAGGAGGTCAGCCGTTGAACGAGCGTCATAGTCCTATCCTGCATAAAAACAAAACAGAGAGGAGAACCAAACCAAACTGCTCTGGCGAAATGACAGTGCATGAAGAGGTGATCAACCGTCTCAGGTTCATCATGGCAAAACACGCAAGTGATGTCACTATGCAGGTGATGTGCTCGGAGGATGTCACCCACAGGTAGGGCACTGTTGATGAGTTTCCATATGAAAAGAAGAATCTTCCTAGGTAAAAACAGTTTCCAGAAGCGGGACCAGTTGATGTTGTGAGGAGAGCTTTCAGTCATGTCCCTTTCCTGAATAAGGGTCATATACCCTTTCGAGGGCGTGTATCTTCCTGTGGACGCTCCTTGCCAGATGAGTCTGTCGTTAAGTTGAGTATAAGGAATAGTGATAGACTTGATTTGTATGAGTTGATGCCAAGGATAGAGCTCTTCCAACTTAATATGATTCCATTCCTTATTTTCCATTAGATCTCGGACTTTGTAGGTGCCTGGATCGCCGTCCCAAGGGAACATCCAATATTTGCTTGTGATATCAATATCTGCCCCATTTCCAACTTGCCAAGATAACTTGTTCGCAATGATTGGGAGTGAGTTACGGATACCTCTCCATACCCAGGTATCCTGGGTTGTTTTGCGGAAATTGAATTCCGTATTTGGAGACTTGTATTTATGGAGAAACCATGAGCTCGAGAGAGAAGAGGGAGAGGTGATCCACTTCCAGCCATGCTTTGCAAGCAGAGAATCATTTATCGCGGAGAGGTGTCTGAAACCCAAGCCACCGGAACTTTTAGGGGAAAACAGTCTCCGTTTGTTGGTGAGATGCATCCGTTTGCCATCTGTTTTGTAGCCCCAAAAGAAATCCACCATGATAGATTCCATCTTTGTTGTGTATTTCTTTGGTAACTGAAAGACGGAAAGTTTATAGATAGGATCAGCTTGAAGCACAGCCTGAATTAAAACCGAACGACCTGCTTGTGACAAAAGGTTAGCCTTCCAGCCTTGAAGCCTATGTTGGAAGCGATCAATGAGATCAGTCGCATTTCTTTTTATGTAATTCTTCCCGTCAACGTAGACGCCAAGGTATTTTTCCCAAATGATTGGCATGCTTAACTTTCAAGGTGGCAGCCATGAATTTCCTAAAGTGACGCGGGGTGTTTGGACTAAAGACAGCCAGAGATTTGTCTTTATTAATCTCCTGTCCTGCTAAGCCGCAATAATGATCTAGGATGGCAGAAATTTGTTGACAAGAATTCTGGTTGGCCTTGAAGAAAAGAATTATGTCATCAGCGTACATAAGGTGAGAGATCATCGGCCCTCTATTTGCGAATCTGATACCTTGAATCTTCTCAGCGTACATGCATTTTGGCCTTTTGAATTTTGATTCTTTAGGGTATGAAGAAATTGGTTGTTGATGATGTTGATTTTGTTGTTGAGAGGGTTTTGATTTGTGGGACTTGATTTTGGAAAAATTTGGGGGTTTTAATTTGTTTGTAGTGTATTTGAATGAAAATTGTAGTTGAAAATGAAGATTTTTTTGATAAATCATAGATGCTCATTTGTCTATTGAGGTTCTAAGGACTATTTTGATAAAGATCATAAACTTTTGGGATTAAAGTGTAATTAAATCAGGACCTATTCAAAAGAAATCTTATGAAAAGGAGAAAAATTTTATAATATTAGAATTCTAAAGACCCTTTTATAATTAATTCTTTATGTTTTGATCCCTTTTAGTAAAGGGAAAGGACTTAAACGCATAAGAGAAGACTTTTTAGGAGATTTTTGACATTTTAACGTACATTTGCCGTTAAATCCTAACAGAAAAAAACCCCAGGGGACCAAATCGCTAACGGAGCAAACCACGGGGTACCACAATGCAAAAAATTTTCTTTCAGGGTACCAAAGGGGAACCGCCCCTAACCACAGGGTACCAAATTGCAATTTACCCTTGAAAATATAAGCTCTGCAGTCTGCACTACTTTTCTTTTTGTAATTGATCGAAGGATATTCATCAAAGCTGTACCATTCCAATTTAGCCAATCACCATGTTAGCTAATTGTTTTGGGCATGAAGGACATAGGTTAGAGATTAATTATTTTAATGTCCTATTCTCCACTTTTTTTTTTTTTTATAAAGAGTGCAAATTTAAATCACTGAATAAAGGGAAACATCTCATTTTAAATTCGAATGCGATGAATTCAGAGTTATAAGTTATAATTATCAAATTATTGAATTTAACGTTAAAAATTAGATAAATTGTGATAAAGGGAAAAAATTGTAAGATGTAAAAAAGGTTATTGCGTAATTATCAACAGAAAAAGCAAACTAAATTATAATATTTATAAAATTGAGCAATTAAACATATATTTAATCTTAAAGATCATGTCTTATTTCGTTGAATTGAAATAGTTGTTATTTCTATTTTGGGCATACTTTTGAGGATGCTCCCTTTCGTGTGCGGGTCTTTTGAATAGTGATTTTAGAGGGGTAATTACTCCCCGTTCCGTACTTGGCTAGTTGTCCATGTTTCTTTGTTTACAAAAAAAAAAATAGTTATTTCTATTTTCGGCATAAAAAATAAGGGTTAAGGGGTCATTTTGGTGTTAATTGTATGTCATAATGTTCTTTTGCTCCATTATGTTTTAAAATGTTTAAGTTAACCCTAAATGTTAACAAAATGATTTATTTTGGTCTTAAATATTGGTAAAATATTTTATTTTGGTTCCAAATTATTGAATTTGGTCATATTTCTTTTGTCTCTCATTTCGAGTATGACTTGTAACTCTGAATTCATCGCATTCGAATTTGAAATGAGAGAAATATAATCAATTTGCTTATTTGACTATGAAACAAGCGGTTTACTTTTAGGATTGATTTGACCTCATTTATTGGCGGTCTTAATTGGGATATAGAAAGTACTGTTTTAAGATTATCATCACTTTTGAACTTAAAACAAGTCATATTCGATTAGTTTGGGACTAAAATAAAACATTTTGCAAATATTTATGATCAATTTGAATATTTTAAAAAAAATGTCTCCAAATTGACCCATTAGTATAGTCAATCTTGATTCCTCACATATAAGAACACGCAACTAAATTTACCAAAAAAAAAAAAAGGGAGATAAGACAACGACGCAGATTGTGCCACGTAGGGTCCGAAATCCCAGCCCCAGATATTTTAGTGTACGTTGAATGCTATGGTGGTGGAGATACACTCATACACCACACTCAACTCCCAAATCGAGCTAGCTCCGTCTTCATTCATGGCTTGCTTCATCGGCAAGCTTTCCTCTCTCCCCCTCTCACTTTCCATTACTTGTTCTTCTTCTTCATCCAAAGGTACCATTCTTCTTCTCTTTCTCTGCATCAATCAATCTATTAGCTTAATTTACTTTATTTTGTTTGCATGTGTGTCTGCAGAAGCCAATTCGAGCAACCCTAATTCTGTAAATTTGAGAGAGGACTGGAGAAAGAGGTCTCGCCCAATCCCACCTGGAGGCACCTACCCTGCCAAAGACCATTGCAGGTACATTCATTCCCTTTCTATTTCTAACTCACTACATCTTCATCATTTTCTGGGGTTTTTCTTTTTTTCAGAAATTTAACTTTCCTGACACGTTCTTATTTTTTGGGGCAGTCGTTGCGGGTTATGTGATACTTATTATATTGCGCATGTCAAGAGTGCCTGTGCTTTCTTGGGAGATGGAATGTCTACAATTGAAGTATGTTATTCTTCTGCATTGCCTGCTTAGGCAGTCTTGAAATTTCAAAGCTCATCTAATTATTACACACTGAAATTGTATTTGCTTCTATGGTCAATGATTATTTCCCGTCTCAGAGATTGGAACCTCTAGTTCATGGTAGAGGAAGGAAAACAGATACTTTGGATGAGACTTACTTAGGTGTCCATGAGGAACTGTTGTATGCTCGAAAGCTTGAACCTGTGGAAGGTAAGTTTTCTTATTTGCAAATGTGAAATCTCTCTCTGTTCTTTTGTCACATCTATTTAGTTTGCATTCCTTTCTTTGCTACATCAATCTGTAGAATCATGTTAGTATTCTAAGTAACAGTATCAATTTACTTGGTTGATTATGAATTTATCATAAATTTTCATCACTTATTATGGGCCAACTTTTTGCTGTCAAGTTGCCCTGAACTTTTCATGAGCTAAGCAACCTCAACCTTTTCCTTCAACATGTCTATTTTCGGCAAAGTATTTGCCAAACTCACTGAAACCATGGGATTAATTAATTTTACTTATTATATTATCCGTTCTGTTGATAGGAGCTCAATGGACTGGGATAGTAACAACCATTGCCATAGAAATGCTTAAATCAGGCATGGTTGAAGCCGTCATTTGTGTTCAGAGGTACTGGAAAATTTTCGGTGATTTAAATGAGAGATAAGGCATGCATTTATTTGTTGTTAAAACTGATTTTCTCTGTGTGCTCTCTAATAATTTTTATGTAATTTTAAATATCATAGTGATCCTGAGGACAGATTCACTCCAAGACCTGTGTTAGCAAGGTTTGCATCTAGTTATGTCATTTTCAAAATACCCTAAGCTCATTTTCTATTACTATACTCACTTCAATTGCCATGCCTAAAATATTGTTGTACTTCCATTTTCTTCCTTTGTATTTAATTGCAGAACACCTGAGGAGATTTTGGCTGCTAAAGGTGTTAAACCAACATTGTCACCGAATCTCAATACCCTCGCCCTTGTTGAGGTGTGTAAAATTACATTTATTGGTTTAACAAAATTTTCTTTTCTAACTAACTAGGATTAAAACTTTTCTTCATATTTTTTAATTGCATATTGAAACAAATATCTTACACTGGAAAAGATTTTATTAAGATGGGTCAGGGTTATTTATTGCATAAGAATTATGATTAGCATTTGAAGATTGCATTTATCTAGTTGATTCCCTTAATTTCAGCTTTGGAAATATATTAATGCTTTTATTCAAGAGCAACTTTTGGTATTCTTGGTACATGTCATGATTTTTATGGATGACAGGCTGCAGGTGTCAAGCGTCTTCTGTTCTGTGGTGTAGGTTGCCAGGTGCAAGGTATCAATATTATAATGTTCTGAGCATTCCCAGTTTGATTCAGTTTCTTGATTGGCTTGTACTATTGTAATGCAGAATAATTTCTTCAATTGCAGCATTAAGATCTATCGAGCATCACCTGAATTTGGATAAGCTCTATGTCTTGGGCACTAATTGCGGTAAGTAAAACGAATTTGTATGTATTTAGTTTGATTTATTGTTTTTATTTTCTCAAATTATAACATTTTATTACTCGACGCGTGAACTGATATTATATCTTTCCATAAGTTATGGGAACTTCTATAAGAATTTGCAGTAATAAAATAATTTTACTCCACAGTGGACAATGGAACCAGGGAAGGACTGGATAAATTTCTAAAGGCTGCAAGTTCTACCCCAGAAACTGTTCTCCATTATGAGTTTATGCAAGATTACAAGGTTTTTTTTTCTGATAAGTTCTGTTTTAGAATAAGCATAGTTTGAATTTATAGTCAATTTACTGGTCTCCAAATAAAGTACAAGTGAATAATTTTATATGCTAAAACCTAATTATCTATCAGCTTAATGTAAATGATTGCACAAGCAAACCTTGATGAGTAGCTATTAGCTTGGCAAATAGCTCGAATTCCTGTTAAGCTTTTAGTTATTTATTTACTTTCCTTAACTCTATGTCTTCATTTACTTGGCAAATTGATTACGTGTCTGTCAGTTCTGCTACTTGGAAAAATTCACCTTAAACTAAAAAAGATGTTTTGCTTGTCTCTGTTTAGTCTATGTAGCATAGGTTATGTCCTAACTCTCAAGCCAATATATCTTGTTAATTTCTTTTTAAATTGAAACACATGCTTTAGTTCTTCATATGCTATTGCTATACCTATTTGTATTTGTTTGGGTAGCTAAAACACCTTTGCTAAAGTCTTGAAGTCTTAAAGTAATGCTCAATTGAGTGTTTCTTTTTCATTTACTATTGAAAACCTTCTTTCCAGGTTCACTTGAAGCACTTGGATGGCCATATTGAAGAGGTAAAAGGGATCGCTTAATTTCAATGTGTGTTTGTGTTTAACAAGAAAGCTGCTTCAATCTGTTTCAAATTTGAACTAAAACAGGTTCCTTATTTCTGTCTACCAGCAAATGAGCTGGTTGATGTAATTGCCCCATCTTGCTACAGGTAATATGTTCTTGTAGACTTTTACTTTATATTATTTGATGACTGTGGATGCGTCTCTTTATCGGACCTGTTGTAGCACTCTAGGATTACATTTTAATTGAGTTTTTCTTTTCATAATATGTTGTACTAATTTGTGAGAACCTTGTCGTCTCCTGCAGCTGTTTCGACTATACAAATGCCTTAGCGGTAAGTTTTTATTTGCATGGCAAAGTTTTCATTTTAGTACGAATTTCAATTTACTTCACCTTAATAGCCAAGTCAGTTGGTTCTTAAATGTTCTTTTATGGTGTTAATAAATTCTTTTCTTATTTTTTTTTCACATCAGGAGTTCAATCACTTCCTGCACTGTACCACATGCTGCTTTATTTTTTTCCCTCTTTGCATCCATTTTTATGCATTTTTTGTTTTGTCTGCTGAGGTTGAAGTAAAATACGTGTTTTATTACATGATCTATTTAGACAGTAGAAAAATTACATTTCAGGACTTGGTGGTTGGATATATGGGTGTGCCCAAATATTCTGGAATCAGCATGACACAACATCCACAGTATGTTACAGTCAGGTAATATCACCTACATTTAATGTGTTTAGATAAATTGCTTAAAGAAAAACATTCCCTAGATTGAGGGAGGAGGTGGGGATGGACTACAAGCCAAACTTCATAGGGAATTCTCAGTGTCTAGGCCTAATATTTCCATATTTCAAAGTAACTTGAACCTCTCTTCCATTTCCTTCCCTTTCTTCAGTTCTCCCTCATCCAAACAAGTTAACAGTCATCATAAATGAGTATTTGACTAGTAAATCATGTGTTACTAATTCTGGGAGGATTGCTGTTTAATAAAAGGTGTTTTGTCTTTTTGTTCTGCTCTTGAAATGACAGAAATGAACGTGGACGAGAGATGTTGAGTCTTGTAGAGAAATATCTGGAGATTCAGCCAACAACTAGTGGTGTAAATTATCAGCTCTGTTCCATTTAAGCATATAAAGTATTGTTTCATCAAAGAAGAGTATGATTTTTTGCATTCTACTTCAGGGGGATAGGAGACCATTTGTTATGGAGACTGTTAAGGCAGATGATAATGCTAAGCTAGGTAATAATGACAACAACATCCATTTTATGATGTATTTATTTCTTCAGAATTCCTAAGTAAGGTCTCTGGAAATTACCATATGTCCTCTTCTTGGTGGGCTTGCATTAGAGTCTAATGCTGTGTTAACGAGTTGTTCTTTGTGGGAAGTGATGATTACCATATTGTTTCCTTGGGATATTTCTGCTAATTAGATATTTTTTTACTAGTATTGATGCTTTTAAAAATTTTAGTTATTTATCTGCAATTCCTGTTTTCTTCAGGAAAAGGTCCTTCTCAGCCAGCCCCAAAATTTGTTGGAAACTTGATAGCATTTATACTAAACCTGGTAAAATATTCTCTGATGATTTATCCATTGAAAAAATGTATGCAAAACACAAACAGTTTGACACTCCCTTATGTGTTCAGATAGGTCCAAAGGGCCTTGAATTTGCACGTTATTCACTTGATTATCATACCATCCGCAACTATCTGTACGTAAATCGTGCATGGGGAAAGGAAAGGTACGATATGATTATTTATAGCCCCAACTAAGATAATATGTATTTTGTTTATAACTGTTGAAAAATTAATGCATGCAGAGCTGATAGGCACATGCCTACATATGCCAAGAAACTTGTGGATCTGTACAACCAAAAAGGTCAAATTGATGAGATGCTTTCCAACAAGTGACTATAGCTGATTTATGTGACTTTCAAGTGCGCAACAAAAGTATGTTTCCATTTTCTTCTGAAATCATTTTTAATGTTTCTGAAGAATTTCGTTTTTATTAATTATGAACCAATTATTTTGCCTCTGTAGATTAAAAACCAGTATACAAGGCCTTAGAAAAGGTATATATGCTCATTGCTACGACCAGCTAAGTTCCCAAGTTTGTGAAGACTCTGCTCACGTTTAGCATTTGAAGAAACTCAATATTAAGACTTGAGCATGTGGATAAAAAGTCTGCGTGATTATTGTTGAGACATGAAAGTCATTTATAACTGCTAACTAGTTAATCATTGCAAGTTATAAATGATTAAGCCTAGGAAGACATTTGGTTCTTTCTGTGTATGCTTATAAGCATATATATGAGGATTATGCTTTCTTTGTGCGGAGAAACATGGTTTTCATTGTATAAATGTTAAGTTGGAAAGTTTTTGTTTGGATTTTTTTCCTGGGGCCATTGTCATTAAAGCAGTTAATATTCAAATATAGAATAAGTCAATGCTAATTTCATTTTTAGCTATTAACTCGTTGCTTACAGATGGAAAGTTCTATAATTTGAAAGCACAAGAGGAGAACACATGTTTTGTAGTCACTGACTGATTCAAAGGCTTGGGACATTTTAAAGAAATGGAGAATTGACTTTCATTCTTCCTGTTAAGGTCTCTATCTCAATGGAAGGAAATATTGAATGATATTCATTCATTAAAATAAAAAGTCTTAAGTTCAAGGAGGTATCCAATTATGTTCCTATGAAATTGCAGCAATGAAAGATCTCAATACAGTGCTAAACTTGTAAACATAGTGTTAAACACCTTGGATGTGTAATATATTTTCGTGATGTAGTTTATTATTATGTTTATGCTTTCTTATTGTGCAAACAAAATGTCACAGAAGTAAGTTTGGGTCTTTGAATGAAACGTCAAATCAAAGAATTATTTGATGTTCTGAATCACAATACATGTTTCATGGACATAACATGTATAACATGGGCTGCAGGAAGATCAACTTCACGATATACGTTAGAACTAAAGCTGTACTGAGAGCTGCAGGTATATGAACAACTTTCCTTCATACTATCCACTATTACATTAAGTAGCAAAAACTAGTAAGGAGTCCACATGAAATCACCAGCAAATTTCATTTAGGCTAAGAGATATCAATACTGAATTACTGATACAAATATAAAACATAACATCAATCATCAAGTGCGCATATCAACTGATTGGGAGTTGTTTCAACTTAGGATTTTGGAATACAATTGCGTTAAATACTTGGTATGAGAGTTTTTTCATCATTATGGTCTTACCTGATTTGAATGAGATTAGTTTTTGTCTAAAATGTTAAAACAAAGGGATAGGTAAAAGATACACCTAATTCATTAAAAAAGCACATCATATATACATATATAAAAGCTGAGTTGTGTGCTACTAATTTTTTCTGTGAATATTGAGGATCAGTTGTACAGTATTTAGTAGTAGTTAACCAAAACAGTAAATGAAATGGAGAAGGTGGAATGAACATAAAGTCACTAACATGAAGGAATGGGTGTGAGCTAGGGAGAAGAAGGAGGAAGATATGATATGGGAGGTGGCTGCCCCATGTGTTTTCCTGTCGTGATAATTGTGCTGTCTTAGTAAATGGTTGCATGATGATCTATGACAACCTTGGAAGCCTCTTGTGTGAATAATGGACTTTTCATATTGTAGCTGAATGCAACAATTATTGTATATATGGCTCCAAATCTTTGCAACAGTAAATTTTTTGTTGTTTTGGCATCTAATAATAAATGAGTATATATTTTGATTATTTGCTCTGCTAGCTCCTTCTTCAAATTCAGATTGACCCCTACTTTCTTTATCCCTTTCTCCCTGCATTTTCTATATAAAGCAATATATATTCTCAATTTGTGTGGTGGTGAATGGTGATGGATATAGCTTCTGGATGCATGGGCCATGGAGTTAATGGTATATTTTCTTGTCTGAGTGGCTGCATGGAGACTCATATGGGTTGTCTCTCTTCACTTCAATCTACTTGTTTTTTCAGCAGCATGCGTCCACTGATTCAAGCAAAAACAATTGCCTATAGTTGTATACATGGTTATGAAAACCGGACCGGACCGGCCGGTTCAACCGGTTGGACCGTGAACCGGGCACCAGGCCGGTCCGAGTCATCCCAGAATCGGCCAGCCAAAGAACCGCTCAAGAACTGGGAAAACCGGACTGAACCGGTGGTAAACCGGTTGAACCGTTTATAATGTGATTTTTCATTTTTTTTTTCCTTTTCTGATTTTTTTTGTCTTTTTCAATAGTTATGGGTAAAATATTAGATAATGTTGATTATAAACCAAAATTTGATAGAGAAAGTGATCATAAAATTTCATTTGATGACACTATATTGATGAATATTATGAAAATTGACTATATCTATATTATTGGAATTAGAATTTTATCATTTTTAAGCTTTTTTTTATTATTTTTAATTTATTTATTTGCTAACGGTCCGACCCCGGTTGAACCATTGAACCTTGAACCCTTATCTCAACCGGTTGAATGTCCGGTCCAGTTTTTATAACCTTGGTTGTATACACTTGTTTTAAGATATTGAACCTTGAGGAATAGAAGATAAAATTCAACGTCAGAATATTATAAAATAATGCAAATAGATAAAAACTTTTAAGATCGATATGGTCGTTGGAACAGGAATTTTGACCATTAATGTGTTATTCAAATATGCAGAAACAAAACACTGTTCCTCTGGCTCATACACAAAATATTCAGCAGGAATGAGTAAATATAATTCATTTCTTTAGGGATGTTTCAGTATTATGATGTCGGTTTATTAAATGTAGCTATCTTTTTTTCATTTTAATAATACACCATTTTTGTTAGGAAAAAAAATCCATTTATTATGTGTCATTAAAAAAATTGCCAATGAATTTAAAAAATTAACAACCTAAATTCTGCTCTACTAATTTTGCTAGATTTGGTGAAAAGTATAGATTTCAATGAGGACACAAGTTTGGCAAAAAAGGGATAAGACTTAGGTAAAGTTCCTTGTATCTTTGTCATAAGGTTCTTCAATCAACATTTGACACGTGACAAATATTTTATGCATGACCAATCATGATAGAGAGAGAATATTAATTAAATATGTTTTTTTGCATGACCAATCATAAAAGAGAGAGAATACAAATCAAACTTGTGATTGAGAAAACTTTATAACAAAAATATAAATAACTTACCTAAACTTGGAATAAAAATATATAGAGAATAAAAATGCTAAGAGATCTATTCCTAAAAAATTATGGCTCTGCTTCTAATATCGAGCAGCCAGGGAAGTGATAACATATAACGCGCGCATTCGGTGAAAGTAGGATTCTCGCAAGTTAATTAAGAAACTTCCTGAGTTTATATCATTTTTCTCTTTTAAACCACAGTGCGTAGTTCCCTATCATGCAGCACACACTATGAAAGTTATATATATAATTCATACATTCCACGTCTTTCTAAATTAAAAAGAAAAAAAAATTTACTGAATCATTTTTTTTTAATAAGGTCAATCTGAGCAGCAGAATAGGAGTAGCATATATGAACTGAATTAACATTAATTAATGCACGTTGAACTACAAATGGGCCGGTCAATGATCTTAATTTCTGTGTCTAATTAAGCAAAGAACGAAATGAACTTATGTCATGAGGATCAGGATCTAGAATTTTCAATGCAATTAACTATCATGTTCTCGAATAAGATGGGAGAGAGATATATATATATATATTAGTTTCTTTAATTTCTTCTTCTTAATTTAATTTCTTGGTCTGTTTTAATTATTTATATGATTTTGTTCTCTACGTCAAAGCATTGTAGAGATTAATTTCCCTTCCTACTGGGATCTATGCATGTGCTATGCAACGTGGCCACCCCACACGAGCTTCACAACATGCATGCTTAATATTCTCTCTCTTCTCATGTTTGTTTTATAATATTTTTGATAATTATAAGATTCTTCTTAATCTCCATATTGTAATGTCAACACTCAAATACTTAATCTTATTGGGCCCATGGAATATAAGAGAAGCCCATTAACCTCAACGCTACGCATACGTACGTGCACCACACCATTAAGATTCTTGCTTTGGCCGCGCCTGGACACATCTTAACTTAATTAACAAACAAACATGTAATTAAATTAAGTTGTCTTACATATTTAAGATTTTTTTAATGATTGACTTAATTTATTTATTAATTTCCTATTCATCCATTCAAACTAAATTGTTCTTTTTTTTCTCACACCACATGCAGTTTGACCCCAAAAATACAAATCATTAGGGATGAGGAAGAGAGAGACACACCAAAAGAGATTTGACTCAATATAATTATGAAAGCTTAAAAAAAGTGTGATACAATAATTAATATTCCTCAGGAGTGTGAAACTGAAACAACATACCTAACATTACAACTGAAAAAAAAAAAAAAAAAGCCTCATCTTCCTTTTGTACACAAGCGGGAAATGATTGAAGGAGAGGGCTACATACAGTTGGTAATTGATATATGCATAAAATTATTTTGTAGCACATGAGAGCTAAATGAAAGAAATGAATATTAGCTAGAGAGGAAATTGAATTAATTATTATTATTATGATTAGAATCAGAAGTGTGAGATGCATCTTCTATGGCGAGTACGAGCAGCTAGAGTCTTCTTCTTCTGTTTGGTTTCTTCTTTCCAACTTTTGGCTATGTCATGAGCCACACTTATGGCATCTAAAGACGCACCCGCAAGGCCTCTTCTTGTGAACCCAACAGCATATAGCCCACATTTCCCTTTCCATCCATTTGGAAATGGGTTCTTTGGTACACCATCCTCCGAGAAAAACTCCTTCTCCTGTACCAAAATGAAATTCATCTTATACTTTAATGATCAATATGATATTTTTTTATCTATATTAATAGGGTAAATTACACTTTTGGTACCCTATTCTGTGGACCGATTTCACTTTGGTACCTTGTTCTATTGACCAATTTCAATTTGGTACCCTATTCTATGGACCGATTTCACTTTAATACCCTGTTTAATGGACCAATTTCACTTTGGTACCATGTTCTTTCAAAAGTGATATTTTGGTACCATGTTCTTTGCACGTTAACATTTTGGTACCATGTTCTTTGTACCATTAACACTTTGGTACCCTAAAGAAGAAAGGTACCAAAGTGTTAATTAATGGTGCAAAGAACAGGGTACTGAAATGTGACAACTTTTAAAAGAACATAGTACCAAAGTGAAATGAGTCCATAAAACAGGATACCAAAATATAATTTACCTTATTAATTAATTAGTTGTAACTGATTAACTAACTAACTAACTAACCTTGAGCCAGGAGGGAACATTACTGCGATACCCAGTGGCAAGAACGACGGAATCAATTGGAATGACTGTGTTATCCACGAGTTGGACTTTGCCAGGTGAGAATTTTTTAATTCCGGGGACCACTTTGATGTGGCCACTCCTGATTTTGTTAAGGGCACCTATGTCCAACACTGGGGTCTTCCCTGCGCTATTCTTCACTTCTAAAGGCCCCATGGATGGCCTCTTTAGACCATACTTATCAACGTCCCCTAAAATCACACGTGCCAGAATCAGAAGAATCTTGTCCACCATCCACAGAGGTAGCCTTTTCATCAGCATCACTGCCACCTCGAACGTCGATTTCCCAAACACTTCTCTCGGCAACACGTGAACCTGATCGATAAGAGTACGAAATGAGATTCTAACCTTGATTATTAGAACAAAATAAAAAAAAAAAATGAGAATACTCACGGAGCTTCGAACAACCATGGAAGGAGAGGCGTTATGGTTGCAGAGATCGAGAGAGACCTCCATGCCAGAATTGCCACAGCCAACGACCAAAACTCTCTGACCATTATACCCCTGTCCGGATTTATAATCACAAGCATGCACCACGCTGCCTCCAAAATCCTCAAGGCCTTCAAATTGAGGCACCACTTTCTCCGCATTTTCCCCTGTAGCCGCAACAAGCCACCTACATATATACTCAACATCTTCGCTCTTAGTATCATCATTGTTGTTTCTTCGGACGGTTTTAACCCTCCAGAATCCGAAGGTGTCGTCGTACTTGGCGGACTGAACCGTCTCGTTGAAATGCGGGGAGATACCGAAGTGATTAGCGTAGGAGTCCAAGTAGGAAATAAATTGGTTTTTGGAGGGGTATTCTGGGAAATGATCAGGGAAAGGGAAGTTAGGGAGTTGGCAAAACTGTTTAGGAAGGTGAAGTTTGAGGCGGTCGTAAGTACGGTTCTGCCATAACGATGCGATACAGTTAGCTCGCTCGAGGATCACGAAAGGGATGCCTTGGTCTTTGAGACCAGAGGCTACGGCTAAACCAGACGGACCCGCACCCACGATTACGGGTCCGTTGACCCAAGTGCACGCGCTGCGACGACTCAATACGTCTTCTGGCTCCATGGTTCCGACCATAGGAGGCAGGTTCAGGCTAATGTTGTGCATTCTCGATTATTACTACTTACTTGCTTGCTTCTAATAATTCTCAATCAATAAATATTGAAATTTGAGAGTTGAGAGATGAGAGACGGATAGGATTTTGGGTTTGTTGTTTGTGTTTGAATTGAGGGACGGGGAAACAAGGAAGGAGGGGGAGGGGTATAAATAGCCCACCATCACCAATGTCATGCCATTTCTAATATTATACTTTATTCTAATCTATCTATATAACTTAAAATATAGTGTGGGCTCATTTTCTCAAAATCCTATAACTTGTTCCTTCTCTCAAAATCTTTTCTTTTTTCAATTTATAAAATTAATACAAGAATATTGAGTAAACTACTAAATTGGTCCCTGGATTATTGACTCACTGACAGATTGGTCCCCGAATTTAGGAAATTGACAAATAGGTCCCCGAATTTTTCTAACATTTGTCAAATAGGTCCTTATGTGCATGTTTTTCGGGGACCTAATTGACTAACGTTAGAAAAATTCGGGGACCTATTTGACTTGTTAGAAAAATTTGGGGACCTATTTGTCAATTTCCTAAATTCAGGGACCAATCTGTCAGCGAGCCAATAATCCAGGGACCAATTTGGTAGTTTACTCCAAGAATATTATATATCTTTAGCAAAAGTACTTTTCTTTTTCTCAAACTTTATATATATTTTTAATATATGTTCTCAATATTTATTAACTATCAATTTTGTCTCTCAAAATTTCATATTTTAATTGACTTTATTTTTTTTTTAACTTTAACCAAATATTAAACACAAATTTTGGTAAAAAATTTCAATCCTTACTCAAATTAAAAAAAAAATATGATTAAATTTTTCATTAATTTATTGAAAAAAATTAGTTAAAAGATAAAATTGACCAAAATATATGAAACTTTGAAAACACAATTATAATAATAAATAAATATTAGAGATAAAATTAAAAATTAATGTAAAGTTTAGAACGAATAGAGTGCTTTTGCATAATATCTATTTTACTTTTACATTTTTTTCATTCTTCTATACTATTATATATGATTTTAATTTTTAAGTAATATAATTGCTCATCTTTCAAAATCATATAATAAATCATACTATTATTTTGACTAATTTTCTTAATGAGAGGTTATTCAAAAATAACTTTTTTTACTACTACTTATTTATATATTAAGCATAAAAAATATGTATAAGATATTATTTAAGAAGTTAAATAATAGTTCATAATTATTTATTTATTTATTTTAAAATATAAGAAATGTTTTATTTTTAATAATTTTATAAAGTTAAATTAAAAAAATAATATTTATATGTTCTCTAAAGCATGTAAAACCTTCTAGTAATTTACCAAAAAAAGTAAAACCTTCTGGTAGTTTTTGTATATGTGATATATTTATTTAAGTACCCATACTCTATTGATCAGATGAATATAAAAATGTTAGTCAATCCGATATATATGCATGTGTCTTAAATAATATTTTTCGATGTTATTGATTCAACAGATTTTTCAATAATAAATATGGGATGAAAATCAATTCCATATATCTTATATTATATGGCTCCACCCCTTTTTGGTCGTCCACATTTTAAAACTATAGTACAAAATTAATAATAAGAGGAAAATTATTATTTGATCCCTTCTTTTTTACTGTGTTAACGATTTCGTCCCTCATTTATTTTACATACATATTTGTGTGCCCGTTAGGGCACGCAAAGCCTCTAGTATATATATATGGGCCTATCTCATGAATACTATTTTTTTTCTCACAAAACTAAAACTATCTACACATCAATTTCGTTATGGAGACTTTTCACATCTTGCAAATTGAATTAATTAGTGATACATGTAGAATTAAATACAAGAAGTTAATTTAGAAATATATAAACACGCGTATACAGCTTATGATTAGACAAAATATTTTATATATATCCAAAGTTCCAAATTACTAATTCTTTGTTGTTATATATAGTTATTATGTCACAAGTTAATAGATTATTAGGGTGATCAATCTCTTAATCTCATGGTGTATTTAAAAACTTGTCTTTATATGTAAGTTATCTAATTAATTATTGTACATCCATATGTTTATCCTTCCATATTCGTTTGACCACGACACTTATTATTAAAAATAAAAAACATAATTTAAGTATTATCAGTAAGATACCAATTAATTTTAATATGTGATCAATCTAAAACAATTTTCTTAGAATTAATAATATCCAAATCACAACTTCAAATTCTTCTTCTTCTTTTTTTCCACATTTGGACAGTTACAACATGACATATTAATACTTTAAAAAGAAAGTTTAAAGGAAATCTTCATCTTCATGAAGGTAAAAAGTTTGGTCAATTAAGATATCTATATTCTCAGGCCACACAATATTGCGACTGATGGTTTATTAGTTTTTTTTTAACGAAAGTCATGTTGACAGTGACCTCTGATCATTAGTCAACCCAACTTTGTTAATTGCTATTCTTTTGGAGGCATCAATCTACCTATAGTGTATATAATATATATATATATGTTCTTGAATATAATTTGTAATTTTGATATATTAATAATTTTCTTAAAAAATACTCATCATGATATATTTTCTTGCATTATTATTAATATTCATGTAAAATACCTAGAGGCCACGTTTGGTCGTGAGCAGTACTTGAAAAGGTTCACTTTATGAATACACTTTAGGGAAGTTGTAAAGGAATAAAGTCGATGGGTTGTGAGGTCACAATTCAGTAATATATATTGGAACTCTTGTTCACTACTTCACACACACAATTATTTACGTATACATTTTTGCGAAGGTTTAAGTCTAATAAGTTTATAGATATATAGCAACAACGTAACCAAATTACTTGTGCGTACAGTTTTTTGATAATGTCACAGCAAATAATATAACTCGTAAATAATTTTGATTATTTTTCATGGCCCTAGAAGATTGAGCATGTTTATCTTCTTCTCCACTTTCCAATAAGAGAGTAATGGAGAAGCATTATATTTAGCCAGAGAAGCAAAGTTATCAAGATCGAAGGAAGAGCCAAGACACGTACTATGCCCACAGATTGAATATTAATTACTTGAATGTTCTTCCATCAGTTTTAAATTATTTTATTTTATGTAGAGACTAAATTGGGCGGCTCAATTCTCAGTAAACAAGGAAGGGGAGAATTTTGAGAATTTCTCGGTGAACATAGTTTAATTATTACTTGAACAAATGCACGTTGCAATATAGCTAGACAGACTGTATAATTTTTCAGTAGTTTTTTTTCCTTTTTTCTTTGCCAGAATTTATTTTTTCAACCTTCTTTAGGATATACTTCACACATCTTATATTATATGGCTCCACCCCTTTCTGGTCGTCCATGTTTAAAACTATAGTTTATGAAATTAAAAATAAGAGAAAATTTATTATTTGGTCTCTCTTTCTTTACTAAGTTAACAATTTAGTCTCTTATTTATTTTACATACATATTTGCGTGCCCGTTAGGGCGCGCAAAGCCCCTAGTATACATATATATATATATTAGAGGTTAGAGGTTTTGCGTGGCCGTTATGTTAAATTTTAAATTATTAAAAAAAATAAAATTAAATAAAAAGTTAAAAATATTTATTTTTATATTTTAAATTAATAAAAATTAATCTCATAACAATACTGATCTTTAATAAAAATTACAGTGCAACAACATGTAAAACTATGGAAATGACTTTCTCACAAAAGGATTTATTTATCAAAATGTAAAAACTTTGATGACGAAAATTCAATTAAAGTGATCATGTGGTGGTTTATTTGTATTATATTTCTTTTAATATATTTTTTTTGGGGTAAAGAACGTGGGTTAAAAAGTGATCATGGCAAACCTAATGGACGAGGGTGTGGGTTACTTAAAAATTAGATTGATTTTATAATATTTTAATTGTCTAATTTTGACCGTCTAAAAACACATTCAAACATATAATATAGTATAAATATAAACATAAATATCTATACTATTTATATGCGGATATCCTATTTTGGTTGTCCTCCTTTTTTTTTCTTTACAAAACTATATAATTTTTAATTTACCAAATGCACATTAAAAAAAAACTGAACGTGTAAATTTACATGCCCTATTTTCTCGGCGTCCACCAACACATTTCTCTCTATTATTAATTTATATAGGAAGTCAAAACTTCTAATTAATCCTAAATGTATGAGATAATTTCAAATTAATCCTAAATATTTTATTTATTTTAGATGAATCTTACATATTTTAATAATTTATCAAATTGATTCTAAACTTACTCATTTATCGATATAAGAATTTTATGTACTCATGAATGAGCACGCCAAGCCCTTAATATATATATATATATATATATAGAGGTAATGATGGATTTGCCTTGTAACACGATCATGCTATATATCCATCCATCTCTACCGCACAAGATAGAAAATGACATGCATGAGTATGTATGTATCATGTATGTATGTGTGTATATATATATATATATTAAATATATGGTTAAAATTTATTTATGATTATATATATATATATTTATGAAGACGCGTTTAATTAATTTGCATGGATCGACTTCACGATGGATATGCATGTATACCTGAAGTTAGTGTGAATATAATGTGTGCATGCAACTTTAACTTTATGTTTTCCATGCATGAGACCAAAAAGAGGCTGTAAGTGTAACTTAGATATTTTTGAGATAGACCAAGATACTGCTTCTTCATGAAGAAAACATGTGCAACCAGCTCATAACTAATTGTCCCATGTAAATCATAACTAGTTCCTTGTAATAAGTTCATTTTTTTTCTATCATTCAAAATATATGCTTAAAAACCAATAATGATTTAATACAGTGGTTGGCGAGCTACACTCTAGGTGAGAAGACCTATGTTTGATCCCTAAAATCAACATTATTGGGAGGACTCAAACTATTTCGCTATTTAGCCTGAATGGGATCCGTTACACGAATATATATGTGGAGGAAATCCATGACTTAATAAAAAAAAATATATGCTTAAAAATCATCACACCTTAATTAATCAAAAATTTAAAATAACGTCCCAAATTATATATATTACATGGTATATATAACAAAATATCAAATATACTGCTTAGAGTTGCGTATGTTATAATTAAAAGTATATATTTTATCATATTACAATTAAATAATGAATCAATTGATGAGAAAAATATAATTAAACTTTTATATACTTACTTTAATTTGTATATATATTATACCAAATCGAGGAATGGTGACAAGGATAGGCGTGGGTTGGGCCTGCATGTGGAATAGTTGTACATAGACTAGCTCCTAGATTCACACTCTGCTACTATTCATGAAAATGATATAATAAATTAAGAATTATATATGTACGTTATATATATGGGAGTTTAATTTATTGGAATTTGGAAGGCACACATTCATAGTTTGAACTTTGAACCTTGTACATTGCGAATGTATATGCATGTGGGAACCAGCAACGTAATATTTTTTTTCCCTTAGTTTTTAATTGGGTTTTGAAACCCACCAAAATGAAGAAGCCAAAAGGAAAAGGGTCAATTATATTCTTGCAAGTCGCAACTACGAAAACCAAATATATTTCATTGTGAGAGAGAGAGCATGCAAAAGAGAGCAATTGATAATGTGTACGCCAAATAAAAATGTATGTACAGTACAGCTAGCTCATTCTCACACTATTGGATTCATCTATCTCTCTCCATTATCTTGAATTATTGATTAAGGTTGGGAAGTGAAATGACGACTTGACAACCTCAAATTCTAACTCTAACGCCCTAACTCTGGTTTTCTGTTTTATTTTACCAATCATATATATAATAATAATATTATAATATTGGTAATATTGGAGTTGGAATTACCATATATCGTCCCCAAGGCCAAGATGGAGCCACCCCCACGTGCATCACATCGATCAAACCCTCATTTATTGTGAATTTCAAAATTAGTTTCCTTTAATTATAGGGTTATCCCCACAGTCCCGCCACCACCAAATATATATATATATATATATATATATCCTCAATTCTTTTTTTATTATCAAATTAAATATTATATATATATTTATTTATTTATACATAAACCTCAATGTGAGAATTTGATGCGATCAAACACAAAAACAGTATCGCATTAAAATTATTGGTTTTTTTTCAATAAATTAAGATAATAAAATACTATATTTTAAAACTTTCCTTTAATTATTTATTATTGGCAGTAGATTTAATTTAAGAACAATTTTGTTATTAAGTGACTCAAAAATTTCAAAATAAAGTGCGTACGCAAGCTGTCTTGAAACTTGAAAGTTAAAAATATTACTGTACATGATAGTAATCCACCTTGCTTATTCACTCTATGAAACACTTGGATATGATTTCAAGATTCAAGATCAATATGAAGTTATGAACCCGATATGGATAAACAAGAACAAAATAGCCAGCTGTGGCAAGATGAAGTGAGAAATTAATCCACGTACGTATGCAAGTTGTTAATATAAAAAACCTTGTGTATATTACCACCTTGTAAATATTGAAATGATTGATGATATTGATATGCAAATCCATGTTTAATTAATTTGAATGCCTTTTTTATATTTTAACTTTTATTATAGTACTGTTTTACATTCATTGCCAGAAGTGATAAAACCAACTTCAATAGACACTTGCAGATTAAGTTTGGTCATGATGACTATATATATATATATATAGCTAAAATTATGAATCAATCATATATAGCATTTTTTTTGGACAACATCAATCATATATGTATGACATACTTAATTACGTTTAATTTAATTAAAATTCATATGAAAAGATAACGTAATGATTGAGTGACATTTAATAGAATATACAAAACTATAGAAATTAAACAACATGCATGCTTTATAATTATTAATGCAAAACTCTTTTTGTTTGACGAAATTTTTTGAGATAATATATGTGTGTATGTATCTTAATTATATATATATATATATATATATGCAAGAATAATACCTTCACAAATTAAATGTTAACTTTCTCTCGATGAACATGGAGAAATCCTATCTATCAATCATTAGTGAATAAACAAGTCAAGCTTTTATTTTATTTATTTAGACTGAAAGGCATAATTAAAATTAAAGCCCATTAAAATTCGTTAATTAATTACGATCAATCAAAATCTGTGCAGGGGACCCTTAAGATTGTGCTTGGCAACTTCAATAATTATAATTCGAGAATATCTTTAACTTTGAGAAATCTTTATTTTATACAAGATAACATCACATATAATCATTGTTTCAACATAGGAATGTTTTTGGAGAATGGACTCTTTTCCTTGGTACCAATGAAGGAACTGCAAATGCACATACAAAAAATAGGTAGGGTCACATGGAAGCATGAGAAGTTGAGAAATTAAAGGAATAATAAAATGCGGAAATATTCCTCCCAAAAATAAAATTCGAATATATAGTTATATATTTGTGTATATAAACCTATTTGAATTATTTCATATCTCATGAATCATGATGATCTTTATAATATTCCATTTGGACTTGCAATCCCTTATTTGACTCAATTCAATAGAAACAATAATTAAGACATATGTAAAGTCTAAACCATTATTATACCGATAATCAGCGTGAGTACTTGCGTAGATAAAATATTAATTAGGTTAAATATATCTATTTAAACAATACTATTATACTAGTTATTGATGAACATGCATTGCTTGTTTCTTTTCAATTTTGCCTTGTTAATTGGTTATATATGTTTTTCCTTTATTACTTGTTTGGAACTTTTTTCAGCCAAAAATGTACTTTTTTTCTTCCAAACGTTTTTTTTTTTACTTACTAGGTATTACTATTGGTGAAGCTAGGAAGGGCCGAGGAGTACAGTTGGACCAATATTTTGAAATCATGCAACAAGCACAAGAAGTTAGGTTAGAGCCCAATAATAATTAATAAAAGATATATCTTTAATTTTGTTAAGTAATTACAAAACGAAAATGAACTTTAATTATAATTTAATAAATAATTACAGGCAAAAGTACATTATTATTTCAAATTATTAATAGATAAAATAAATCAGACTAATAATAACAGTTACATATCATTAACACAGACAAAAATTTTTATACATTAAATATACAAAAATCTAATTTTGACAAATATAATTAGATAAACTAAAAATTCAATATATTATATTTCCGGATCACATGCAAAACACATGACAACGTATAATCAGCCTGCAATAAAAACTATATGGTTAACATGAATACATGATCCTCAACTTTGCAGAAACCTTTGACTTGTATATATATACTAGCTGCTATATACCATCATGTTCCACTAATCATATATAGTTCTTAGTATTAATTTTATCTCCCCTCAAATGGCTAAATATAATTATTTTCACTTTGGGATTTGCAATGCATGCATAAAAGGGAAGAAAAATAATCCACTATATATATATATAATATTATGTATATTATTGCATCTTCTGATGATCCAACCCAAGATTTTCCTCTTTAATTGAAATATAAGTAGGGAAAGACCTATATACCAGACCCTGCATGTGACTTAATCAAAGGCTATATATATATATGGGGGTATGACCAAAATATGGTGGTTGTAGAACAAACTAACCAACCAATCATTTGTCCCTTTTTGTTGTGGTTATATTCTTCTGTGATAATTAAAGAGCATTGATTTGTTGACAATTATTTCCCCCATCTTATATATATATATATTCGCACTATATTTCTTAATAAATATACCATAGTAATTGAAGAATCTAATCATGAAAAAAAAAATAATCTAAAGATTCTAAATATACTAATTAAAAAGAAGGTTCAAGAAATGAAATTAATCCATTATTTCAGGCCAAAAAAATGAAATTAAAGATTATAGTCTATAAATATACACTATCATTATAAGACTAATATATATATATAGCTTTTTTTAACCCAAAACGTTAGAATATATATATATATATATATATATATACTTGATCATGACTTCCCTTTGGAAAAAAAAAGGCAAGTTGATGAGCAACAAATATTTAGTGTAGTGATTGGTAAACTATATCCTAAGACAAGAACTCGAGTTTGATCCCTAAATCGACATTGTAGGGAGGGTCTAACTCTTTCGTCTCTGAGGCTTAAATAAAATTAATCTTCGTTTAGACTATACACGAACGGAGAAACTCATAGTTTAACCAAACTAAAAAATACAAGTTGATGAAACCTACAAATATAAATAATATATAAACAAATTTAAATTATAATATTAATATATATATATGTACATCAATTAATTATTTTCATTAAAAAAATATTTTATAGTACTTAAAGAAAATAAAAAAAATTAGGTAAGGGCTCGCATTGTCTTGCCGCATCATTTGCACATACTTATATCGCAGTTTCCCATAATTAGATTCGACTAATGAGGTCGATATATAGTGCAAAGTTCTTTTAATTTAATTAGGTCACACATCTTAATGAACTAACCAAATATTATATATATATATATTTATTTATGTGGACTTTGCACATAAACGAAAACAAGGTAATTAATTAGGGGGGGGGGGGTGCCAAGTCCAATAATAATGCAAGATAACTTATTATATATTATTTCAGCTTTAAATTCCCTTTTCACATGCTAGGAATTAGGAAATAATTAGATGATATTCATGCATAT
Source organism: Chamaecrista fasciculata (assembly GCA_003254925.1). NCBI lineage: Eukaryota > Viridiplantae > Streptophyta > Magnoliopsida > Fabales > Fabaceae > Chamaecrista > Chamaecrista fasciculata. The sequence continues at coordinate 72,384 of QANZ01027638.1, read as the reverse complement.
TAATAATATATTTGGTCTGTCCTGAAGTTAGTTTTTTTTCCCTTGAACTACATATGTTTATATACGCTAAGATACGCAAAATCTTCTCTAAATTTTAGTCAATGTATGAAAAGTCTCTTGAATTTTGAAAAGTAGTGAATTTCTCCTGAACTTGTTGATTTTGTACAAAATACTCATTTTGTTAATTTTATAATTTGTGGGTAGAAATTAAAGATGTAGTTTAAATTTACACAATATTCATTTATTTTTTTTAGTAATGTCCTGATTATATTGTTGCATTTTACATTATTTTAAATTTAAAAACACCCTTTTCGTAATTAATAGTAGATAAAAAAAATAAAATAATAAATTATTTTTCAGTGATATTTTTAAAAAACATAGTTATTCACAAAAAATAAAATTAAAAAATTCAAGGGATCGGATTTTTTTATTGCCTTTCGAAATCCATGTAATGTTTTACATATATAGTGACCAAAGTTTAATAATAGTTTTATGAGCTATATATATTCTCTATCTTGGATGGTTTATTCTATTGCATATATATATATATATATACACATGGGTCACAATTTTGATTATATTTAACGATTAATCAGTGTTAGAGTTAGGTAAGTAGATCATGGACTTTGAGTTCTTTGACTAGATAGGATGGCCCATGTTAATTTGTTATTGATTAATTAACATATTATTTGATTAATTATTAGGGTTAGTCTATGATGCAAAATTTGTTTTAGGGGTATGAGATGTAATGGGTCATAAGCCAATAAGATTATAACAAATGGAAGAGTTAAGTAATTTAATGCTGAAAAATAATTAAAAAAATAATTTTTAACCCATCAAAATTGTGTATGGAGTCACATCACTAGTTAAATACAACTAACTCTTTCTTGTGTTATAATTTTATTGGCTCATGACCCATTGTATCTATGTCAATAATCAAACTTTGCATCATAGTCTAACCCTATTTATTAATGAGGAAACTTACTTGATCTCTGAATTTATATACCGAGTCAACAAATCAGTCTTTGAATAATTAAAATATATTATTTAATCTCTAAAATATTATAATTAGTCATTGTAACGGTTTAATTTTTGAATTTTAATTGATTTTATATTTTTTAGTCTCTTAATTTACATTAAATTTTTATTTTGTCTTTGAATTTAATCAAATATCATTGATGATTGCGATATTTTTGGAGTCGATTCATATATTTCGATTATTCAATAATTGATTCATGAGCTTTAAAGACTAAAAATTAAGTTTTTTCATTATTAATTAAAGGGTATTTGGTAATTTATTTGATATTGATGATGAGCTAATATGTGACCTTAAGATCTCTTAATAATTTTCATTTCAACAGGGTAATTAAAAAATACTTGATCAAATCATCCACATCGCATAGATCTAATTTAATTTTTGATACTGTCGTCATTTGACTTTAATTCTTGTACGCTTTCGAGATTTTCATCTGAGATTTTTTATTGCCTGTTTTAATTAATCTCACCCATTGCATTAAATTTGTTTCTTCTTCTTCTTCTTCCCTAGCCACATATAAAAATGAAAACATAACATTGCTCTGTTTTATTGAATTAAATAGGTCCTTCCGTTATATATGTATCTGGGAATCTAAAGGTGCAGTTTTTCCGTTAGTTCAATGAATCTATCTATATATATGCAGTTTGAAGATTGATTTTTTAAGCAATCAGTAGCTCACAGTTATTGAGTTCAATCCTTGTCTCCTTTCTCACTGAATAATAAAAATAATCCCATTTAATTCAAGTGGATATATTATAAAATGAATCTTTATCTCTCTATCTAATTATATACATGTGCTGCTTTAGAAATAGCCAATTTAGCTGTCTAACAAGTCGCTAACATGTTTGAAATTCTTTTTCAGCTTCACATTCACGTATGTTAAACACATATATAGGCATAGCCCTTATATTTGAAGTTTTGACATAGCTAGGAATATAATCAATATTAACTAGAGAGAGCTAGCATGCAAATATCTTATCTTTGTTAGTCAAACAACTTAATATTATGCTACTATATTTATATATGAGTAGTATTTAATTTTATGTGTTTGTAATAAAATATTTTAAAGAAATCAAACTTTTTAGTTATTAAATTTGTATAAAAAAATGAACGAGTCTCTAAATAATCAAAATATAATAATTTTCAAAAATTTAATCATTAAGCTTGACCAAAGGACAAAAATTATAAATTCAAAAAAAAATAAATTTAAAAACTAAATCGTTAATAATTACAATATTTTAAATATATCAAATTGTATATTATAATCATTCAATAATTGATTCGTTAGAAATCTAAAAATTAAATAATAAATTTTCTCAATATTTGAAATAAATACACATATTTTAAGTGAATTATTTTTCATTTTAAAAGTTAAGTACATTAATGTCAAGTACTCAAGTTACAATCAAAAAACTTTTTTTACCAGAAAGTTACAATCAATATATATAAACACACATGGCATTTTTATAGATATAACATTTCTTTTAAGGGCGCCCCTGCATTTGAATAAAATAATAAATGTTTTATATAAAATTCAGAAGGAAATATAAATGGGTGGCGTACATAGAAAATAAATAAATGCAACTAACTCCATAACTGTAATAACTGAATTTGAATAGAATAATGAATGAAAATGGGAGAGAGAATGAGATGTGAAACATGGGGAGACATGTGATCACATGAATGTTGGATGACCAATGGTTGAAGAAGCTTTTAATGAATGAAGCATTAATTATATTAATTAATTAATTAATTAATATTTCTGAAAATTTCTCAAGTAAGAAGAGCACTATCACCATGTGCATCCCGCTCATCCATAATACATAACATGCTTTACTATTAATTTATCAACTAAGCACAATCTACCTATGTAGTAGCTGCCTCTCCAAATTGATTTTAATTAATTACTACTACTTATGCAAATTTGCACTATATAACTATCTAAGACATGGGAAATGTACAATGTATGAAAATTAATTAACTAATTGTTCAGATATTTAATTTGCCTTGTTTTTTTGGGTTTTGCGCTGCAGTAATTTTTAATTTTAAATTTGGGGGTATTTCAGCAGTAAGTTTTCTTTTTGTTGGGGGTGGGGGGAGCATATAAAATAAGCTTAAAATTTTTATAAACTTTGAATTCAAATAATACACACATGCACACACATATAACTATCATTGAATTTGGGTCATTCACAATAGAGATCATATATGGTAATATTTTTATGCGAAAAAATAAAATACATGAGATTCACATATTTGAAGGTGTATTAATCATTATACATGTGAATATGGATCGCTTACTTTAATATGTAATCATCTATTTTCCTTTTTTACATGTAATGTAATCTTTATTTCAGAATACGTATATATGTCACTTGACTAAACCATCAATTATCAATTAGGATAAATTACACTTTGGTACCCTGTGGTTTGACCCTATTTCACTTTGGTACCCTGTGGTTTGAAACTTGACACTTTGGTACCCTATGGTATTCTCCATTAACACTTTGGTACCCTTTGGAGCTATTTTGTTATTTTAACCACAACAAATTTTGCAAAAATTACATAATGACCCCAAAAAGTTTTCAAAAAATTACAAATAGGTCCCTGGATACATATTATATAGGGACTAAAATGAAAAATTTTAAATTTTTTTGGGGTCAATATGTAATTTTTGTAAAATTTATTATGGTTAAAATTACAAAATAGGTCCAAAGGGTACCAAAGTGTTAATGGAGAATACCACAGGGTACCAAAGTGTCAAGTTTCAAACCACAGGGTACCAAAGTGTAATTTACCCTATCAATTATTATATATAATTCACAATTTTGTTTTGTTTCTTCTCAAACTCGAGTGCTTCTTAGTTAAATGATTTTGAATAGATTCAATTTAATTAATTCTATATACAATCACAAGATATTTCACATTTTTTTTTTTTAAGACTTAGATGATAACTATCTATTATTTGAGTAAAAAATTTTATAACGTAAGTAAATATCTCTAAAAAACATTAAACACAAGTTATATATATAAAGAATAGCAAATATCGAACTCTAAAATATCAGTGACAAAGAATTATGATTTTTCTATTAATAAGTCTATAAATAAGGCCAAAGTCTTAAATTGGTCCCTTATCTTTCATTTGTCTTAATTTGGTCCTGTGTTTTCAAAACATTAATAAAAAATAATTTCAAAATACGATTTGACTTCATTTGCTAGTAATCTTAACCAGACAAAGTTAACATATAGTTTTGAATTCGTCTCATTTGTACTTGAAACGAGAGAAATACTATCAAGGTCACTTGTTTGACTGTGAAACAAGTCACTCACTTTTGAGACTCAATTTGATATTGTTTATTGATGGTCTCAAATTACTCATTAAAAGAAACTCAAAGCTATGAATATGTCACATTTGAGCTTGAAATGAGAGAGATATGACCATATTCAATAGCTTTGGGACTAATATAATTCATCATAGAAATATGTAAGAACAATCTAAAATAAATGAAAAATAAGGGATCAATTTCAAATCTACCCTTGACTTTGGCCCTATAAACAATAATGATGTGAATTAAGAATTTCAGATGGCATTACCATTCAAAATTCAAAGAGCCCATTAAGCAGATTAGGCTTCGTTAAGCCCACTTTTGTTGGGCTATCATTGCAACCCCACCTTTGTTTAATTAAACCAAACGAAATCTAATCTGGTCATCAGGCCCAACTGGCCTTGTGGGCCATGACGCCTGCTTCTAAATTATTTGGATAATATTCTTTTCATCATGGTTGGTTTGTTTCCTTGTGTAATTTTACTACAAAAAAATATATTATTTTGTTTATGGCAACAAAAATATATATATATATATATATAATTCTTTTGTTGTAGCACCAAAATTTTAAAAGTCAACAATATAAATATGAATTTATTAATTTATTTATTTTGGTAAAACACTAAAACCATGTCTCAATGATTTGTTTTAAGGAATAGTTTTAAAAACTAGATTGGATCAAACAAATTAGGAAACTGGTTATTGATCCAGTTTGATTCGCCTATATAATTGCTTGCTTTAAGAAACAATTAAAAACTGGAAAAATAAGCTAAAACCAATGGTGAATTGACCTTTTTCTTATCTTATATTTATGAGTTAAAAATTAGAGAATGTTGATGAAATGTCACTTGATGACATTAGTATTAATAAATGTTATAAAAAGTTAACTATATTTATATTAATTTATAAAACATATATCTATAACATTGTTAGTTTATATTTTTTTTTTTACTTGTATTTTTTTATATTAATATTATAATTGTATTTTATCACTTAAATATAATTGTTTGAATTAAAGTTTTACTATATTTAAGTTTTTTTATTTATTAATCCAATTGGACTTCAATTTATCTCTAATTGAACCATTAAATCTTAGTAAACAGCAATTAGCAAGTGAGAAACCATATTAGGCAAGCCCAAAGTGCAAAATTAATGCCAAGGACGACCTGCCGCTTGTCTTGGTCTTCTCATCAAATAATCAAATAATCAAATAATAGTAAAATACTAAAATGCATGATATCGAAACCAGCAATTATTTTCTTTTTTTATTATTGAATTCTATTTTAAGATCTATCTATAATTTATACTTATTTTAAATTAAATTGCAAATATCGAAACAATTTAGCAATAAAAAATTGTGCTCTTTCCAAGATTTAGTGAAATTTTATTAGATTTCCAAAAGTTTTATATCAATTGTTTTTTTTTAATGTTTTCTGTCAATTTTATTGTAAATATTTATAAATCCATGATAAAATCAATTAAGCTGAACGTATATCATTAAAAAAAAGTTATAAATTAAATACTTATTTTTAGTAATAATTATGCCACAATTCTTATCATCATCTCTATAAAAAAAGTGTTGAATTTTTTGTTTTTCTTCCTTGGTTGGAAATCACTTTGTTGAAAACTTTTGCTGAATAGGTGACTGATTTTTATATCAATAAATAATGATAAAAAAGTAACTGATTTTGGTGATGTGAACTTTAAAAACAAAATATAGCTGGACAAAATTCTCGTGAAACAAAATTAGCACACAAGAATATTGGCCAAAACTTAAAAATTGTTCCTTTATATATGGGGTAGATTTCAAATTGAACCCTTATATTTTATTTGTTTTATGTTGATTCTACATATTTTTATAATTTTCAAATTGACTCTAAATATAGTCATATTTCTCTTTATTTGAATTTGAATATGATGTACATACTTGTTTTTGACGAATACTTTGAATCTCTTAACAACCAAGGTCAACAAATTGAGTATTAAAAACGAATAATTCATTTTATAGTCATATAAGCTAAATTGGTCATATTTCTTGTTTCAAGTTTTAATGACACAAATTCAAAACTATGTACTAACTTGTTCTTTTTGTTAAGAATAATTAGCATTATTATTATTATTAATGTTAGTAATTCAAAAATTGAGGAGTAATTGAGCTCTTGACCGAGGAATTGATTTTATTTTAATTATTGTATTTATTTAATTATGAGTTTGTTAACAAGTATATTTTTTAGGAATATTATTTTATTTTTTATGATTCTCACAATCTGTTTGAAATATTTTTTAAATTTGTAATTAATTTTTAGAATATTTGATTAAGATTTTTTAGATATTTTTAATTCATCGTTTCATATACTCTATATCTAAGATAAATGAGCTTCCCTTTCTAAAAAATCCTAACACTTTCCACTCTGTATATAAGTCAATTTAAGGTTTTGGTCCAATAATATAATAATGAACTTGTAATTTTTCTTAAGAAATTAGTTTTGCCATTATAATTAATAATTAATTAATATATGTTCAGTCAAATTTGTCTGTCTCACTCGCACGGTCTCACCTATGTCTGTGACAAATTGCCTTCCTTGAAATTTCCGGCAATTCGATTGAAACCTCGCAACCACACCTATCTTTCTTCAAATTTTCCTTACGCTTCTACTACGCAATCCTCAATCCTATTTGCATTCTTCTTTTCTAACCCTTGATTTCTCTCCCCCTTGTTTCCTAATTAACTCATGTAGGTTTTGCAGGTTTCATTCATTTCAAGAAACTTGCAGGAGCAAAGGAAGTGCATATAATCGGATCATTAGCTTCAACTAGAAGTAGGTTTCTCTACTTAAGGCTATCTTAGATTTAGGGTGCTTAGTTTTTTACACTCGAAGTATTTTTAGTGCTGGACTCTTCCCTAATTTGACCATTTAGATATTTCTTTCTTTTTTTTTATCAATTCGATGTAGTAATGTTTGTTTGGAGTTATAAATCTCTTTAAGTCCTTCTTTATTCTCTATGGTAAGTTCTATGGCGGCATATAGAAAAACCCATCTTAGATATAAGGCTTTGCGCCGCCTATTATCCGTAGTATTTATTACTATATCTGGAGTTTTGGTGCTTCAATTTATCCTTGGATCAAATTCAACATCAAAAACTGCGACACAAAATTTAGATGAGACTAAGGATACTACAGCACGTCCTGTCTTGCACAGAAAAATCTCCCGACTTCCCCAACAGAATGAATTATCACTGGAACTGGAAAAGAGAAACCAGTTGCCTCCAAGAAACCTGGATCTGTATCCAACTCTGGCTAAGGATCATATAATTATTGTTCTATACGTTCACAATCGGTCTCAATATCTTCAAGTAGTTGTTGATAGCCTTTCTAAGGTAGTTGGTATCAGTGAGACCTTACTGATTGTCAGTCATGATGGATACTTCGAAGATATGAACAAGATCATTGATGGCATCAGATTTTGCCAAGTTAAACAGATATATGCACCATATTCACCCCATCTTTTTTCTGATAGTTTTCCTGGAGTCTCACCTGCTGACTGTAAGGATAAGGCTGATGCCAAAGGAAAACATTGCCTTGGGAATCCTGACCAGTATGGCAACTATCGCTCGCCGAAGATTGTTTCACTGAAGCATCACTGGTGGTGGATGATGAACATGGTTTGGGATGGGTTGAACGAAACAAGGAAGCATTCTGGTCATATTCTTTTCATTGAGGAGGACCACTTCATATTTCCCAATGCCTACCGCAATTTGCAGATGCTAACTTCACTGAAGTCTAAAAAGTGTTCTGATTGCTATGCTGCAAATTTAGCACCTTCTGATGTGAACTCAAAAGGTGAAGGGTGGGAAAGTTTAATTGCAGAAAGAATGGGAAATGTGGGTTACTCGTTTAACCGAACTGTTTGGAGGAAAATACACAAGAAGGCTAGGGAATTTTGCTTTTTTGATGATTACAACTGGGATATCACAATGTGGGCAACTGTTTATCCCTCATTTGGAAGTCCTGTTTACACGTTACGAGGACCCAGGACTAGTGCAGTTCACTTTGGCAAGTGTGGTTTGCATCAGGGCCAAGGGGAGAAAAAAGTTTGCATTGACAAAGGCATGGTGAAGATTCAAGTTGAGGAGCGTGACAAGCTTCCTAACATTGGATCAGATTGGGAAGTACGCGTCTATAAAAATCAACCTGGCTATAATGCAGGGTTTAAAGGTTGGGGCGGTTGGGGCGATAACAGAGACCGCCACTTATGCTTAAATTTTGCTCAAATGTATTACTCCATTTACACGGCTTCTTCCTAAGAGTTGACTTTCTGGCTGCTTCTTGTTTCTTTCTTACTTATTTTCTGTTTTGGTTGGTCAGCTATATATTATAATGTGTGAATTTTAGCCTTTTTGAAACAGGAATTTAGATTAGTCCTTTACAAATGGCATTAGTATCCATAATTGCCTAATACATCTGTCATTGTAGTGCTCATTTGTTTGTAACACTGAACACAGATCCATATTATTTCTCTTCATGTAACAAAAGTTTTCATATCATGTGACTTATTACTTCTTTCTCCCTCCTTCTGCTCATACACACAGTTGCTCAAATGTGATATATGCTAGTGGAGAGTAACATTGTTTTGTGGTGCTTTGTACCTTGTTTCTGAGTATTGTATTTGCTATAAACGTATGGAATCAAGTGGACAAGGCCCTGCTATAATTCTTTAACAAAAATGTTGAGAGTAACACTATTTTGAACATATGAGACAGCATATAGTTTAATGAAGTTGATTCCTGTAGTTTTAAATATTTGTCAACTGTTAAAATTATTGAAGAAAGTGTGGAAGTATGTTTTTCATTATAGTAATAAAAGCTGTAGAATTATATGTATTTTTGAATTTGGCCAATGTTGTCTCTAGTTGTGTTTCTGTTTTAGCTTTCATGTTATTGAAAGAATGAGGATATTTGAAGGCTAATATTGCACGTTGTCACAGAAAGTCTGAGTAATCAGTAACTTCTTTTATTGAAAGATTTTTTAAGTGATGACACTTCTATGATGTTGTAGGCCTAAGATGCCGAACTATTATATGTTTATTTGTGTACTAGACATATAGTGCGAAAATGAATGATATAAAATTATGTCATTGTTGGATTGGGCTATGCTGGCTGAAGTTATGATCTGAATTTTCCTTCCATGTCACTGGACGAGTAATGATGATGGAAGTTTAATCTTGTAAAATTGCCAACATTATGATCTGAATTTTCCTTCCATATCATAAAATAAGCAATGACTAATTGGTAAAATTGTCAACATTATTGTACTTGAAAGTGTGATTTTGATGAAGGCACCAAAGAAAGATGGGGGGAGTATTAGTGCTTTTGTCCAAAGTATTTGAACAGAGCACCTTTAGCAAGATTTAACTGAGCTAATGTATCCAAATTTTGTGTTGTAAAGGGGCATATGATTAATAGTTGAAGAGCATTACAAATAATGTCCTGGTCAATCTAGATGGTCTCAATGAGATACATCCTAATCAACAAGGCCTAATATCCTAGTTCAAGCAGCTAATTAAAATTTGTTATAGCATTAGCTGAGTTGTGGAAAATATTTGTTCTATTTGTCGGTCATTATTTTTAAATGGTATTACGAATATATGGAAGAATGATTGCATTTGCATAAATGACCGTTTCTTTTTGTTTAGTTGAATCTGAAAAATACTTATTATAAACAAAAGGGTACATCAATCAATGACAGAAACAATAATTTTGATATATTATTGATTTGACTTATTCTCTGCAAGATCATCACAAAAAAACAGAGTTGTGGTATTTTCTAACCACAAAGTGGCACTGCCTTTCTCCTACAATATTACAAAGGCTAATGCTCTTACAAAAATAGCCAAATTGGTGGCAGAAGAACAATCTACGAGATCAACTCCTCCTATCATACCACATGTTGGTTTTCTTCCCTCCTACTTAAAACCCTACAAAGAATTTTACCAATTAAGTGCCCATCCAAAAATGTAAGAAATGTAATGAAGAGATCGAACATATAAAAAAGTGATCTGGCAGTATGAAATCTACCCCGCCTTGTTAACTATAACCAGCCTAGTATACTTTACAATACTAACTGAGAAAATATTTTACAGCCAGGGCAATGATTGCTACAAAGAAAAACTTCAGAGAGCAAAAGTAAAGTGGATGGATTTACAGCCTGGTGTCTGATCAGGGAAGAGATTATGAATCTGGAAAGCTAAGCTGCATCAGAAGAGGACTATAAATTCTACAACCCCGGCCTTAATCCTGTAAAAACTGGAAGTTTGCATTCTTAAGAAGTTCTGCTGGCGCTTGCATTTTCAAAGAGTTATTTCCATTAAGGGCATTAGAAATCTCATCAACTGAGTATGGAATGCTGCATTTGGAAAACAAAGAAAGGTTAACATTTTAAGTCTTCATTTCAAGAAGAGAATTTCGTTGGTGTGCATGGAAAACGAACTAATAAGTGGGATGACCTTGAATTATCGTCCAAGGAGCTATCCTCACTTGAATCATCCGTCATTAGAAGCTTCAACCTTGCAGTAACCTGCATAGGGAATTATGTTGTAATAACTAGGATCCAGGGAACAGTAGGACTGAGGAAAATGGGCATATTTACTTCTATATCATTTTCTTTGACTTACATCTGTTGATATACTTTGTGTTTCGTCGCTGCCTTCCCCATAAAGTGTACAAATTTTATGAAGCTGATGAACACTCAGGATCTGAACCGAACAGATAGAGGTGAGAGTTGACATAGAAAACAATTATGAAGCATATCGTGCTTTATGATAATGGAAATTATTTCTTCATGGGATTAAGAACTTCTGTTTTCTCAGTATTAATCTAACTGCCAAATTTTATGTTGTACCATGCATGGCCTTCTAGACTTGTCTTGTCATGTTTTTTTAACTCTTATTTTTTTGCCAAAAGGTGGACCATGGTTCATTACATCCATGTTATTATCCACTCACATCCGAGAAACAAACTTACAGGACACAGGTCGTTGGTAAGATCGTCATATGATAATTTTGTCTTCTCATCTTTAACCTGGGGAAAACATTGTACTCAAATTAAACCAAGGAGAGAAGCCAGGAGAAATCACGAGTCTAAGCAAATGACGTAACAATATCCACATTGCTATACCAATAAAGAATTAAAGATCAGCAGAGGCTGTAGCTGGCCAGATATTTATAAGGAAAAAGGGTCAAGAGTCTAAACTCTTTAGAGCCAATACATACCAGGAGCCCAACTGCTTGCCTCACATGCTTGAGTTCATCCCATGATGAAGAAGCATACTGCCACAGAAGTTTTTGTTAGCTAATTAAGAACTAAAATTGTTGTTTACATATTTTGAGTGGCATATGGTAGGAAAGTTATACAACTTTGAGCTTGCATTCTGTGATTAGTGACAAAATCAAGAATTTACCTCCTCAGTCGCTTCACCACACCATTTTTCTAGTTCATCCAACCCAGATTTAATAAATTGTCCACCGCTCAATGTGCAACATTCTTTATGTGAAACAAGACTACAGAGAAAAAAAAAAAAAAAAAGAATACACAAATCACAAGCCAAACCCAAATGCATATAATTATAGCATTACAATGAGAGTGATCAAGGGAGAACTTACCTATTAAAGAGTTGCACATTGATGAAATGGAAAACCTGTGTTAATAACTTCTGAACTAGAACGGGAGGTACCTGAAACAAAACTAGAAATCAGTTTGCTCTATAAGGGCGAAAATGTCTGGCAAAAGGGCTACCAATGCACTGTACTACCAAAATTGCCACATACATAATTTTCCTTCATCATATTGAGAAATCTTGTAAGGCAATCACTAATGTTTTGCCAAGCTGGGTTATTCTCATTTGACTGTTCATCTGACGGGCTTCCCTTTGATGTTTTAGCTTCCTGAATTGACATAAGCAGAATAAGCAACTTTGCATTTCAATATCAACTAAATCCAAATTGACACGTGCAGTGCTTAAATTAAGAAACACACCTTACAATATATTACATATGATATGATGACAAATAAAGAACCATCATACCTCAACGCAAGAAGAAAGCAAAGGCGACAAATCTTTTTTCAAATTCTCTCGAACAATGCCAAAAATCTTCTCCACATATGCAGTAAGCTGTTGCTTGAAAAGCAAAGCTGGATACTTTGCATCAACCTGGCGCACTGTATCAAGTGCAGTACCGGCAGTCGATGAACGGAAACTCTGAGAAAAAGATTGTATTGCATATCTTCAGTTCAGTGTCATACCAATAACCAATTAATCACAAGACAGGGATGTTTATATTAACCCTTTTTAAATAATGCTAAGATGAATGTAACCCTGAGAAACAGCATTGTATCACAGATCGAGTTGAATAATGTAACCATCAATAGTATAAATTGCAGCATGTAATTTATAATATATATCTAGAACAAAACAACCTAGCTTCCTTTTAAAAGGATACAAAAATTATTTATTTCAGATCAAAGCTAAATATTTGACTGAAAACAAGATGAATAATAAAATATCGCCAATTTGACAACTTTAGGTTGTTTGAGCTCTTGAGGCAATGCATCGATTATTATTGTTGTTATTATTTAGAAGCTCCCTTTTCTTCCACAATTGTAGCCCTTAATTCCAAAAGAAGTTTACACATCAAAATTAGTAGAACATTATGCATGTAAACATATTGTATGTCTGCATTCCTGCCATTCAGATGAGGAGCTTCCTAAGAGAGATCAATCATATGATCATGAGACAAACAAGTCAACCAGTATAAATTATACATTCTGGAAAATATTTCGAACTATTATTCATTCAATAACAATGTAAATATATAGCAACTAAACAATCGTATATGCAGAAAATAATGATTGATGTATGACTTGAACAGTTTACATGCAACTCATCTCATGTGTAATTTCAAGTTAACTAAGGAATTCTTAATACTTGGGATATCCTTCCGAAAAAAGATGTTGCAGGGGGAGGAGGTTTCTGTGCTGAAGGCGCTCTGAGACTTTGCTGAAGAAGAAATAGCAATGCAGATGTATTGGATAGCCAATAAGCCATGCGATCATTATTGTCCTGATCCTGCAAATTTTGAAGTTCATACATTAAAATTTTAAAAGTTGTAAAATACGACAGGTTTTTCTTTTATCAAATGTCTTCTCACAAATTTTTTTTTTCCAATATTTCTCCTTATCTTTCAGAGAGAATAAGAGCATGGGAAAGTGCTATCAGTTCCAAGTTCTAACTTCTGTAATTAAAGTTTGCCCACATTGCCAATAGGAATCACCAACTTTAAGATTCAAAGATATGAAAAATTAGAGAATAAAAAAAAAGGTCGAAAATAAAACAAACCTCATTCTAAAAGTACACAGAGCAAAGAGGCACAAGAAATTTTAGTGACTAAATCTAATATTTTTGTTTTACCTTCTATAGAAAAACCAGAAACAGATTTCAGAAACAATAATTTACCTCTATAGCTGAACCAACCACTTGGATAAGACGATCAAACACACTTGTCTTGTCTGCTTCAAAAGATCTCCAGTGTAGCAGACACTTATAAATCGTATAAGCTCCGACTGGTTTTCCTTCACTATATCCCAGGTCAGCTTCTGCCACACACGTCAGAAGAGCATCTACACTCTCCTACACCATAACAAACAAAAATAATCAAAGCTAATTCTCATGAAAAGTAAATATCAACAGTTGAATTGGATTAATTGAAAAAATAAACAATTATCCTTCCAGAGCATACTTGCTGTCTTTCAGTTTGAGATTTTCTCAACTCTTTATCAGCCTCAGTACCAAATTTTTTGCTAGGAGAACTCTGTGGATCCTGTGAAAAATAGGTTTTCCTTTATATTATATGCTTATGATGGGCAGATAGCCTTTTACTGGTAATAAACTACAGAAATATAATCTAAAACTAAAGAAGAGTGTTCAGATCTAAATATCCTCACTTACATGATTACCATTTTCCGAAGCCTGCAATAGTAAGAGGAAAAATAAATATTAATATAATCTCCAGTAAAAGAGACATCACCATTCAACATTTACTCTTGTATACCTGAGATCCACTAAATGACAAATGTCCTGACAATCGCTTGGAATTTGAATTCAGTAGTGTTTGCTGCCTCAAAATTTGATCCTCTGTTTCCATATCAGAGAGTTTTTCTTCAAGCCTGAGGTATAACATAGGCAGTGTATTAAACCAAGACAAAATCAAATATTCATCTTTACGCTGTCTTACAGAAAAAGAAGCCATTAGAAGAACCTTTGCATAGCCATCTTCATCTCAATTATCTTTGTTTCTGCCTCTGAAGCATGTTTCGAGTGCTCTTCACTACGCTTATTACTTTCTTCAAGTTTCTTTTCTAATGATTTAACTTGTGCCTGCAAAGCCAGAGTCAATAATATTTTGTATGTAAGCAAAATATGACACATTCAGACTAAGAATATTTCACAATAATATATTTCAGACTTTGTATGTATGCATACCCTGAGTTGTTTATTTTCCTCAGCAAGTTTATTGTTCACTTCATTATCACCAACAGGAAGCTCATGTATATCTGGAGATAACTCAGCTACTTCTTTCGTAGCCTCAAGTTCTTGCGTGGGGAGTGCTTCAGTGACTTGCTCTTCAATAAGCTTGTTACTTTCTCCAGATTTCCTCTCTGTTTCATCAACTTTGTTTTTTAATGACTTAACCAATGCCTGCGAACCCAGAGGAAACAATAACAAGGGATAAAACCAAATTATAACTAGCCAGGAAACTGAAATTTTAAAGACATTAGATGTATTTACGCATGCATACCTTCAGATGGTCATTTTCTGCCGTTAGCTTCTTGATTGTATCATTATCAACAACAGGAAACTCTTGTATTTTAGAATTTAGCTCGGTCCCTTTATTTTCTGCCTTCGTTTCATTCAACTCAGATTGTAATTTTGCAATGTCCTGATCAGCCATTCCTTTTGCTGCCTCACGCGCCTGAATTAGCAATGCCTTAGTCTCCTCTAACTCAGATAGCAATTTTGCATTCTGCTGCTCGACATCATCCTGCGTTCATGTATAAATCGATAATGATGTATCATAATAGTTTGATAGTTAGAAAAGTAAATACATTCAAAACAAGTGGGAGTCTTGAAGTTGTGGAATTTTTCTATGAAGTGGTATGGTACCTATGGAGAAAAAGGAAACACTTTACAGCTTGAGACATAGAAGGGGACTATACTAACATAAAAGCGAGAAGACTCCCCGGAAAGCAATTGAAAAAAGGAACAACTTTGTAATTGAATAAAGAATTTCATAGAAAGAAAAACAGAGAAGGGCAAGGAATCCTCTGGACAGCCATCAGAGAAATTTAATCTCATACTTTCACATTCTGATCTAACGAAAATTAGTGAATTACCCTCATTTTCTTCTCCGTTTGTAGACGAGAATTTAATTCTTCAACTTCCTGTTCAAGTTTTTCTTTGGCAGCTTGAAGAGCACCAGTTTCCCTGGCAGCCTGCAGAAAAGTTAAAATTGAAAATTTTTTAATATGTGAACAATTAATTATTTAACACTGTATTAAGCTACAAAGCCATTGCTGCATAGCTGCTTGAAAGGATGGAATTCAGCTTTAGAAGAAATATAGAATTTGTAGTTTCACAATTTTCTTTTTTGGCCTGATTGTAGTTTCACAATTTGGCAAAAGAGAAAGAAAAATTCTCAGCTCTAAAACCATTTTCAAGTCACATTTTTTGTCTGTTTTAGTAGTATTAGTGCATTGCACGAGAAGAAAAGCGAAAACTAATGACTCACTAACTGAAACTTAAATATTATTTTCAAAATATAAAATATCAAAATAATAAATAGTTAATATATTTTAAAATAGTTCATATAAGATTTATCTTTAATAAACAATAATTCATATATGATTTATCTTTTCAGTATTTTTTATTTTATATTTTAATATATGATTTTGGGTTTTGAACCGTGATTCGATGGATGATAAAAAAAGAAAATTTTTTGTTCAATTTTCTATCTTGACCACAAAAAAAATGATCATTGAAAATCATATATAATAGTATGAATTAACTTTTCATAAAAAATCATTTTAATTATGCAGAAAGCAAACTGCACCAAAGGAACAATTGTTTTTTTAGAAGAATCTTATTTAAATTCAATGTTAAAAGGTCAAATCCTAATATACTTTATGTAGACGACTCAAACAACTCTAACTCAACAAGTACGCACAACCTAAACATGGAAGTTGGAAAATCTTGAACCAGAATAGGATATAAAATTCTAATCCTTCTTTTCTGGGTGGAATATAAAATACTGATCCTACAAAAGGTAAAATATCCCAATACCTGAACAAGTAATTAGTCTAACTCTAACCGAAACTACCAATAAAGAAACTCCATATTTCTAAATTACAATTACATCGTCAGTTAATTTAAGTAGTATAAATAATTAACAACTTCATACTACAAATTTCCAGTAACGCTAAAAAAAAAAAAAACCTTTAAATGAAAAGAAAACATGTCAAATGGCACTAATGCCATAAAATAAACAATCAAGGGTTATAGGTTTTTCAAGTTCTAGAATGAAAAAAAAAAATGATGAGCTTGTTATATTGGAAGAATTAATAAACAAACAAGTGAAAAAAAAACTGGGAATCACCTTTTGAAGCTTTCTAAGTTCTTTTTGGGCTATTTGTGTTCTTGAGATACACTGTATAGGAATTGCTGCTTCCCTTACCCTTAGGAGATGGAGAAGGGCAACATAACCTCTGCAGTGACTCTGGCAGACATCAACTCACATTACTTTAAGCATGTTTTATGTAAAAAAAGCAACATTTGACCAAATATTATGCAGTATACATATAAAAAGCTCAACAGTAAATTTCTCAGCTGTTCCAGGTATTTATGCTTGTTCTGTCTGTCTCTCTTTCTCTTCTCTCTCTCTCTCTCCCTCCCTTATTTAAACTCAAACGTATTCCATTGAAAAGAAAGGTAAATAAAAGATTAAATTGCATACGACATGCCTAGTTAATTGGAGGCAGAATGAATTTCAAAAATGTGGTATCAACTATCAAATACATATTGATATTAACATGCAGTAAGAAGAAAACAAAATTACCCATTTAAATTTCAACTATCTTGTTTAATTCCATGCTAGAATTTTGACAGAAGCCAAATTTAAAGCTAACATGGCAAACGAATGCAAAGGAGAATAATAAAAAACTAAAGAGACAAGCTTATGAATTACGATACTAGTTTCTCTATTGTTATTTGTTAATAAAATTACATACTACCTGGATAACGATTGAAGCTTCTGTCAGCCTCCTGCTTTTGAGCTCATCTTTGGCAACCATGCATCGCATACCATTTTGAATAGAAACAGCTGCGGCACACAATCTTTTATAAGCAGATCGAGAAATATGCAAGCGAACATTCTTCTGGATTTTTATAGAAGCAGCTTCCCTCCTCATTCTCTCAAACTTCTCGCGCGCAAGTTGTCCTACATTAAATTTATAGGAGATTAAAAAAAAGGAAATATTCAGAATTTTCTCATAATAGCTAAAGATATTGAGGAAATCTTCTATTGGTTACATTGATAATAAAAAAGAAACTCAGCTAAATACCTCTACAGATAGTCTGTATTTGTATGGCAGACATCTGCAGCAAAAGGTATCGTTTGCGACCATAATATGAGCGAACTTTACTCTGAACAACCGTTGCGGATTTTCCTAAGACCTCAGCACGACATGCATCTAGTTTTGCCATCTGTCCTGCTCTCAGAAATACTTTAGTCTTGCCAACCTGCAATGAAAAGTTTCAGCAATGATGATTTTTCTTTCCACGTATTCTAACATAATGTTAATATTAATCATGTTAACATTCAGAGACCACAGCAGCTTATGAATATAATATCAGTAAGTAAACTCTATTAGTTACAAGCTTTATCACTTTTCCGTATCATTTTGTCAAAGGATAACTAGTGAAACAAAGTTTGACAAAAATATAACTCAATTTTTTTTTCTAATACAGCATGTGAAAAATAGTTCTGACAAAGGAAAAACCATCTATAATTCTTATTATCCCATGCTAAGTGAAAAGAATTTTGGACCAACTATGTGAACTTCGATCCTTTAAGGGATACGTAGGCCTTTGGATTTGAAAATGCTTAGTCAAGTACAAACATCCAAACAATATCGCACTTTGCACGTAATTGATTTAGGAGTAATCTTGACATACATAATTTGATAATTAGACGCCATGGAATGCCTAACACTTTCCACACATGTTCCAACTTTTAAATTTATCTTTGTTTCAAGACCGTTTTTCAAAACTCCACCTTATCCATTGTTTTTTCAAGATTTTCTTCTTTATAATAGTTTCCTAAATTACTTTATAAAAAAAAATTAGTTATGACTATTTTTTTAAAGTCATAACTGACATTTTCCCTCAAAGTCATAACTGTCAGCTGGGATCAATAGGCACCTGAAAGTCTTCAAGATTTGATTTATGTAGCAGCTTTGTGCAAGCAGTCCTCTCATCTGGGCTGTAGATATATGGTCATCGTTAATAGGTTTGAAGGAGTTTAAGCTTGGATAAACCTAGATATACTAAGACGAGGTACAAGAAAACAGGAGATATAAATACCATTCTTTGAGAATTTCAGGTGCCAGGACAGCAAATCGCTTAGCAAATTCATCAAAAGTCTTTCGAGTGGGATATCCAGCACAACTGATACGAATTGCCTCCATTACTCCCTATATATAATATCCATAAAGTCCTAAATCAATTGGGAGGAATATTCATAAGTCGTACCCAAGGATATGACAAAAGCAGCATTGAGCTTACCCCACATTGAAGCTGCTGCAATACATTATTGTTCTCGAATATCCCTGGCTTAAGAAGATTATTTGGCTTTATACAACGAATGTAATGTGGCTCAGTAGCACTCAGCGTTTCAAGCAAAGATTGCAGTTGTTGCTGTGTAAGATAAGCATTAAGAATGACAGTGACAAAACATGAAATCAGACCATTGCAAGGATATGCACAGCGAAAAAAGAAAGAAAAAGACCTTAAACTGGGTGGCTATAGAAGAGAACTTTGATGATTTGGACGTTTCCTCAGGTAGAGGTGGAAACAACCCTGAAACAAAGGAGCACTTCGAAGAAGAGAGTAGTGCCTCAAATTCCGGAACAACATAGTCTTTGTTCTTGTCAAGGAACAACTCAGTCTGATAAGTGACCTGCAATTAAAAGTTTGTCATATTTTCAGATTTTAGCTTTCGTTGTTCACGGTAGATCACTACTTAAACCAAAATTTACTTCACATACATCACCAGCATAATGGCAAATGGTGAAATCAGTACGAGACAACTTTGGTTTGCTGAAGCGTTTATTGTCTTTAAAAGTTTGATATAGCTTTTCAGCAAATGTTTCATGTGTCGATCTTGGAAACATACTACAATAAATGAGCATAACATGTTACAATCTCAAAGTATATGTATAAGTAGATATTAGTGTGTATAAATATAAACATGAAAATATGAAAGAAAGAAATTTAAATCACAGATTGGCCACCAGATATCTATCAGAAATATCAAGTAAGACCTTAAACTAGATAAAACATACCAAGCCTCATCCAGAAGAGCAATGATGCCGCCAGGTTTCTGTAGTTACAAAGTTTAGAAAAGAAAAATGTAAATAAAAGACAAAAACTCTGTAACCTGCTTTCTACACATAAATTGGAAACTAAAACCGCAAGCCAACTGGTGCAGTAGTAGAGTTCACTTACCTTCCCAAATAAGTTAATAATGAAAGCCAGCCACAGCACTTGCTTACATGCATGCATTTTATTTTCTTATTTTTGGGATGAAACATGTTTGCAATTTATATGCGTGCTTACTACAAATTCAGAATCAAGGCAATGGTACTTCTTAATGAGTAGCGGCCAGTTTCAGTTCAAAACAAGAATTGCATTTAAATGGCCAGACTTTCCTTTGGATACCAAAAGCCAACAGAAATAACAATACAGATCTCACAAAGCAATTTCTCCTAATGTATGCATTATATATTGTTCCAACTATCATACAGCGGCCCATTTGATTTTTAAGCAGCTCTTTCTCATTCAGAATTTAAATTTTGACAAGTTAATTTCTCTGATCCCTTTTTCACTATGAGAACGAGTAGAAGCCAGAAAAAGTTGAGTCATGTGATATTTATTTAAAAGATTAAATGAATGAAATTCACGGCACAAGTTTGATGAGATCCATCGTGCAAAACTGCCCTTTGCATAAGATCTGCGAGTGAACACTGACTAATATGTGATGCATCACTGCCTTCTTAGTTGAAGATCGTTATGTATCTACTTTCTCTAATATTTTTCATAACTTGCATAGTTGAATTAGCTACTGCCTGCCCAGATGGACTCAAACTAGTATAAACAAGTCCCGTTTCCTTTGAACCAACTATATAGAAAAGAAAAATGGTTTTCATCTGAAGATTGCTTGCATGGCAGATATATAGTTTAAATAGATTATTGGATAAATATGGTTTTGAAAACTACTTCCCCTGAATTATATTTTCCACAAAATCTCAGTTGCCCCACGAATTCTTGTACACTATTTTATGGTGAAATTAAACAGAGGGAACATTAATTATTAACACCATTTGATTCAAGGAATTAGATGGCAAACTTATAGGCTATAGCTTTCCCACAGAGGAAAATTGGACAGCCGGGTAAATTACCCACCTTCTCAACGAGATCAAGAACATCCTGATTATCAATGAACTCTATATAACTCCAGTTAATTTCTTCCTTTGTATATTCCTCTTGCTCCATCTTGAAGACATGCTGTGAAATAAAATATGGATGTGTACCAGATAAAAGAAAATGTGATGATTGTAATTCAATAAAATTAGTTTATTATGATGAATCCCAAGTAGAGAAATGTGTAAAATGTAACCTGGTTGAAATGTTGCTGTAATTTCTCATTGGTCAAGTTGATACAAAATTGCTCAAAGCTGCACAGGACCCATTATTACATAAAATGTTGGAAAACTTGTGAAGATAGCCACACAGGGAAAATAAAGCCAAAAAGTTGAGTTATATTTATTAATCACGAATCACGATATCACAAACATAACCATTCTGCATCAAAAGCCAGCAGCAGTAATTACAGAAGAAACTAAGGCAGCCTTAAAACCAAGAATCCTTTGCCAAGGAGAGAACTTTTGGTCTTACATCCCTAAGGAATATATGTATGCGAAAAATGTGATAAAACATCAAAATGAAACAAAGATGCATTTCAATTCATGGATTATTGTCAACCTATGCACAAAAAGATAACAAAAGTTATTAACTTCTGTGTCAAAATTGACATATACAACACCCCTTATGCATTTAATTAGACAACCCACTTCATTAATAGAAACCATTCATAAAATTAGCGGCAAGAAATTATTTCTGTAAAAAATAAAGACAAAAGCGTACCGGTTATGCACCTGTTTGTCTTGAAACTCTCAAATCCATATATATCCAGAACCCCAATTAAGTTTTTTGAATTTGGATCTTGACCGATGGAGTTATTAATCTTTTTCACGATCCTGGATCAATAGGGTTGATACTGATTAAAATATCAGACTCATAAATATGCATACAATTTATACTTCTTACTAACTTTAAAGTAAAAGGTAACTTCTTTATAGATTCATTAACGTCACAAACGGTTACCAGTCAAACAGCTTTGAGTAAACTATTTTTGCCAACGAATCTCTACTTAGTGCCGCTGAATTGGGATCAAGCCATTTTGTTATGGCCTCTCCACGTGTCACCATAACACGTTTGCACAAAGAATCTTCAAGTCCCTTCTCATCACACCTAGCATAAATAATAAAGAAATAAACTGCAGCTGTTATAGACTTGAATTTGAATGTTGTAGAGATGTTAAGCTTAATGAAAAACTATAAATAACTTACATTAAAAGTTCAGCTGCAGTTTTAAGGTGGAAACGAGATTGATCATCTTTGGGTTCGGAGGAATCTGGCTCCTCCCCCTTTACAAATTCAATGTTTCCTAAATGTAGAACAGCAGCTACTGTTCGGAATATAGCATCCTGAGAAGAGGGGTGGCAAAATCCTGTAAAGAAAACAAACAATAAAATTTTCCATAGACACTGTAGTGAAGGGTACCTGC
The DNA here is from genome assembly GCA_003254925.1 of Chamaecrista fasciculata. Classification (NCBI taxonomy): domain Eukaryota; kingdom Viridiplantae; phylum Streptophyta; class Magnoliopsida; order Fabales; family Fabaceae; genus Chamaecrista; species Chamaecrista fasciculata. The sequence continues at coordinate 49,790 of QANZ01027638.1, read as the reverse complement.
TCATCAGAGCTCATTCCAACAACCTCCATAGCTCTCCTAGTGTCAAGGTACTCCTTCGATTCATCTAATCCTTGCAGCTCAAAGAAATTCGACTGATTTAGGTAATGGTATGTTCTTGGATTTCCCAATTTGTACTTTTTAATATCCTAGACACATGAAACATAAATAGTAAATCAGTTATGGAAAAACAAATTCAAAGTCACTTCTACACAACATTATCATTCATTTTAAGCACCACTGCATCAGAATTTCAATCTCTGTATTGCGATATAATCCTGCCTCATACCATGCAAAATATTTATGTGGCCTAAATCATACTTTATCAAGCCTAAGGTCCATGAACCATTCTCACAGTAGAGAAATATGTTCATAGGAGGAGATTTAAAACATGAAAACATGAAGGGAGTCAAGTTTTTTTTTTTTTTTTTGCCCCAAGATCTTATACACGGGAGAATCCACCATCTTATTTATGAAAAAACCCTGCTTTTCATGGCTTTGAGAACTGCCTTATTAATTTTGCTTATTTTTTACTACTTATTGTAGTCCCAAATCTGTAGCAGATTACTTTATATGTGATGGCATTAAGAAAACAAAACCATTCAAGCTATTCTTATACCAATGACTATCATATACGTCATTAGAAAAGATTCAGTAGATTTTACCCAAAAGAAAAATAATCAGTTGATGCATATTAAATATTATCATATTAAGTATCTATTGCAAACCATAGAAGCTGACCTTAATGTTTCTATCCATAAATTTGTTATCCAAAAAGAAGAATGTATCACCTCTTCTGGTGCAGCACAAAGCATATAAAAACAATGATAATTCCTCTCAGGATCCGAAACTTGACAGACACGGGATCGTTCCAGTAAGTAAGTTCTGATAGCAGCTCCTGAAATTCTCCCCTTCTGGTCAAATTGAAGTTCCACGAACTTACCAAATCGACTGAAATTGCACTAAGCTCAACTTAGGACAGAGTTTGAACCAATCAAAAGAAAGAAGAGCATAAAAATAGCAAAATAGGGAATAAAGAAAACCTTACTCAACGGCTCAGCTCATACCTTGAATTGTTGTTTCTGAGGGTCTTTGCATTGCCAAATGCTTCTAAAACAGGATTGGACTGTAGAAGTAAATAAAGAGAAGGGCTAAATTCAGAATTTCAGGAGCACAAAATTTTAATTGCCATAATACTCCCCCCCTTTTTCCACTTCTCCCAAGGAACAGGTGAGAAACAATTTTAAGTTTGTTACCTCCAGAACTTGTTGCTCCACAGACCTTCCCTCAGATGCTGCTCTCCCACCCATATAGGCAAGATAGTGCATAAGCATTTTTGTACTCTCTGTTTTACCAGCTCCACTTTCTCCACTGACCAAAATTGCTTGGCTTGCTCCTTCATTTATCATCATCCTGCAGATACAATTTTTTTTTTTTTTTAATTCCGGGTCTTATTTAAAAGGAATTCCGGAAACTAGTTAAAGTTGGTTGGATAATGCAGAAACCCAAGGCAAATTTTTTTTCTTAAAAAAAATAAAAGAAGTTAAACGAAAACTACTGACAGTATCAAAATTGTAGATGGCCAGCTAACAAAATCAAACCGAAGCTTAAACATTTTGACGAGGAAAAAAGGCTGATAATACTTCCGCTATTTCAGAGGATTGTAAATGTAGAAGAACATACAATGTGATTTCAACAAGAGGCAAGAAGGCCGAAGTTACTATTTTCACTTCGGAATTTTTATAATGTAGCACTTAAGTTCTCCCAGAAGTTCACTTAAAGGTTCCAAAAAAAAATAGCATAGGTGATGTTCTAAATTGATGATGTTTAACTATTTCCCTATTCTTAAGAATTATTAATTAATCTGTACCTAGGATCATCTTGAACCCACGAATACTTAAACCATGACCAAGGTGCAGAAACTGAGAGCACGGATTAGATACCTATATGCAGCATCAGCAATTGCAAAAGGATGCGGGGTCAGTTCACCAAAAGAAGCCCCTTTATACTTTTCCATCACGTCATGGCCATACAACTGAGGTAATCTTTGAAAAGGGTTGACAGCTATTAATATATTTCCTGTGTATGTCTGGAAACATCATTTATGGAGTTAAACTTCCTCATTTCCAAAGACGGTCAGCCTAGTGGACAGCAGGCAAAGCACACCTCATACTCTTTCAACACAACACCATTAGGAACAGCAAAAAAAATAGAACGATATACATTTTTATTTATAAAAAGAATCAAAAAAAAAAAAGGAACGAAAGAAGATTGACAAAGGTCAGAGATACATCTAATAAACATACGTTAAAATACAGATATTCTTTCAAAGTAACCTCCCAGCTTAAAATTTCTTAACATTAAAAGCAGAAAGCAAAGGTGAAATCACATGCGGTTAGTGCTTACATATATTTCATTCAAATCATATCGAACATTCAAATTCTGAAGAACCCCTGGTTCATGTAGATATGCCAGCCTCGTCATATCATCCACGCCATTAGGAGGGAACTCAGGATCCTTGGGATGGATATTAGATGGTTTGACCACAACCTACCGAAAAGATATAACGCTTAGTTCTGTCAACAACATTACATATTTTTTATATGAATACCAAAACACAAATGGGAAGTAAAATGATGAAGAGAAAAGAATTTACAAATTAGCTGTATTTTATTTATCTCTTTAGCTAGTAATTCATGTCAATTGGGAAAAAAAAACGAGGGACGAAATTAAAGGCTTATACTTTAAAGGACCAAATTCAAAATCTTATAAGCTTTCAATGACAAGACGTGCCATTCCCTCATTCCCCACATCGTGATCTGTCGACACAGCTTCCTCCCAATCCGTTTTAGTTCTCGATCCAGCGGCTGAGAAAAATATAATACCCTCTCTCTTTCTATCCCACTCAATCGACTGTTTCTCTGACACAAGAAATTTTAAAATGGATAAAATGCTGAAGCTTGGAAGGTACGGGAATGCGAACAGGTAGAAGGTGAGCAAAAATTTCCAGACCGTTTGAGCTGCTCAACCATTCCGGGTTGTCACAGCTGATTTACCCATTTTTGTATAACGAATATAAACAGAGAAAAGAAGGACAGAAGTATACCAGAAGAAGAACATCTTGTTTGTTCCTTTCGTGTAGATACACAGGTATTTTTTTGCATATGTACATAGTTTTGTAAATGACTGGATTAAAAATAAATTCCAGAAGACTCACCTCCTTGTCCGAACACTTAACCTTGATTTCTTCGCCATTAGCTTGCAAAATTTCTCCCTCTAACCAAGCTGCCTCAGGGTCCTCAACCCAAACATGAGATCCAACCACGAAATTGATTTGAGTAGCCTGTGCATCCAAAACAATTACCAGTGCCTTTATCATCAGAGTGGAGCCTTATGTGAAGTTGATATTAGCATTAATTAAAATAAATTCGTTGAATATGCGAACTAGACCGTGAGACTTTTCTTCCACATTAATTGATTTTCTTTCATCAAGCAGCACATGATTACAGATATATAGTTAACGTCACGGAGGTAAACTCCTTTAAAATTTATGGGACATACTTTGTCAGCTCATATGATTATATGAATGGCATTCAACGCTTATTAAGATGAACTGCGCTTTAGCATTTTTGCTAAATAATTCGACCATGGGTACTTTAATTTTGTTGAGAGCCACTTCAAAAAACCAAAACAGCACGGTGTACTATCCTATTGAGCAAGACTTATTCAGTCCTATATATATATCAGGCAACATTAAACAGAGTACTATTTTGTTAGAATATATAGAAACTGTACATTTTATAAATTTATGTTACAAGTTACCTTAGATATGAACTGTTTTATTCTCTATCATTTTCACGGAAATTGAAGACCATAAGAAAATGAGGTTTGTACCAGCTATAAATTTGATAGCTATCACATATATAGAAAGTTACAAACCCATTCTTTATCAAGATGGATTATAGTGTAATGAACTGAGTTTACGCATTAGATCATATCCTGATTAACGTAAAATTTTACAGATAACTTCACACTAAAACTCCTAGTATATAGGCTGCAACCTTATGATTAAATACTCAAACTCATTCAATTCGTTGCTTTTTAATACTCAGACTCATTTAATTTCTCTAATATTGGGCTAAAAAATCTAAGGTTCAATAATAATAACAATAATAATTAAAGCAAAAGAGGAACGGTAATAAATACCATTGTTAATGATATATGTTAATTCGCCAAAACGAATCCGAGATCAGCTGCTCAAACCCGAGATTCCATCAATAGAAACTACCACCCAACGTGGGAAAAAACAATGTATTCTATCAATTGAATTAAAATCAAGCACATAATTAAGCATATCCAATCGCGACCTCGGGATTGAAATTCCAAATTCCTCTCCTAGTGTCGTTTTGGTTCGGCGATCATGAAGAAATTAAACGTACGATGTCACCCCGGGCCGGAAATCTTGGTACGTCGACGTTGCAGAAGAGGCTTTCGCAATGGCGGGGCTTTCACGAAAAGAATTGAAGATGAAACCTAAGCCCTCCTCTGCAAATTTTGTCCCCTTATTTTCTCGTTATTTTTTCCTTCACTTCCTCTCTCTCGATCGCTCTGTTTCGCTCTCTGATTCTCTCTCTCTCTCTCTCTCTTCGACTTTGTGTTTCCACAATAACGTGAATGAGCATGCGTTGCGCTAACATGGTACGCAGGCCGCGATTTTCAATATTTGTCCTTGTTCTTGCTCATATTTACATCTATTGCCACTGCATGAGTTAGTTATTATTAGTGATCTTTTTTATTTTGTTTTGGGGTATTTACTAATTAAGGTGTGCATTTGAGGATATTCCATGCTTATTTTTTTTTATTAAGTACAAAATTTAAAAAAATTAAAATAATGCGTTTACAAATATATTCTGGAAAATAATTTTACAGAAATATACATAGCAAAGAATTTGTTTGAGTTCACCTCTTGCAACTCTTCTTATTTATTTTTATTTCATGAATGTTAATAAATTTTTGTTTTTAGTTACTCTGGTGATTTATGTTAGTGGTGTTTCCCTTTTTTCCCTTGTCTTTATAAGCTTGCTTTTGTTTTAACTTGAGAAAAATTATAATTTAGTCCTCAACAAATAAAATAACTTACAATTTAATCCTTAAAAAATTATTATAATAAGAGTAATCTATCCAAGCCAATATTCTTTGTTTAATCAAGAGATCAATATTATCTTCTACGTATATAAAATTTGAGTATGAAAATGATATTATATTAATGGCCAAAATCTCAAGTTGGTCATATTTTGTTTATTTCAAATTGATCCTACATATTTCTATAACTTTTCAAGTTGGTCTTAAACTAATGGCATCTCTCTCATTTCAAGTTCAAATGCGATGAATCCAAAACTACTAGTTACTTTTGATGAGCACTTTCTCAATCCAGTTTGAATCGTCAACAAACGAGATTAAATCAGATTCTAAAAGTGGGTCGTACGTTTCACATTCAAACAAACAAAGTTGTTCATATATCTCTCATTCAAGTCCGAGCATGACGAATTCAAAACTATGTGTTAACTTTTGAAGAGTTATTTCTCTGTTTATATAGCTAGTTGAGTTTTTTAGTAAATGAGGTCACACTGCGTCTTGAAAGTATGTTTGGGACCAATTTAAGCAATTATAGAAACATATAGAACCAATTTGAAACAAATGAAACATTTAGGACCAATTTGAAATTTATCTAGCTCATATATTTGGGACCAATTTAAAGTTTTGACCTATATTAATTTAATCATTAACATTGAATACAATTTAGATTTAAGAATAACATTGAAATGAGTTTTATTTGTGAATGATTAACACTCAGATGTCAAGTGAGATGATTTTGGAATGTTTTACCGTATGAATTGTGAAAAATGAAAGGAAAATGAACATTTAGGTGTTTTTCATGTGCACGTGATGGTCGCGATTTCGCCATCAAAACTTAACAGAAAAATAAATTTGGGTGTCAAAGTGTTAGTGGTATAAAGAACAGAATAACAAAGTGTCACTTTTGAAAGAATATGGTACCAAAGTGAAACTGGTCCATAGAATATGATACCAAAATGTAATTTATCCTAAAATATAAGCACTATTTGCTTTCTTGACTTTCAAAAATCATCTCCATAAATAATCAATTCAATATCCAAACTCCAAATTGGATTTGAACGAAACATGTTACTGCAATGTCACCAATAAAATAAATAAATCGTCTTGTATATTAAAAAGAAGTGAATGGAATTGCAGAGTTTTGTGGTCCTTATATATATATGTGTGATTTTTAAATATGAGAATATATGTCGTGGAATAATAGATTAGTGATTAGTCTGTGTGTTTGGGCCTGGAGTGTCAGCCACATTTATCAAACCAACACCTTCAACAAGACCCCAAAATTTGTCTCCAAAAATAATACCCCACAAAAAGATCAAGGACTGAGATAAGGTAACTTAAATCGGATGTAGTTTCACTAGTTTGTCCCAACAAGAAAATGTAATTTAAGAAAAATGAAAGAGATTCTCTACTAACATAAAATGGAAAGCTCTTAACATTATTCAGAAAAAAAGAATATTGAAGTTCAACACAATTGATAAATAATTGAACTCTTTAAATATGTTGTTATAAATTTGAACTAGGTCGTACGTGTATAAAAAAAATACTTTATTGGTAAAGATAAATTTTATTTTGATAATTTTTACATTTTCAGAAGATTATCCTCTAATTATTCATCGATAAATATCATGTGTTAATGTTATTAACTAAAAAAATATCATTGTGAAATAGCCTGTCTCCTGTATTTTACCATTAAGAAAAAAAAATAGAATAGTGAAAAAAGTCATGTCAAGAGTTTCAATAAGGTGAAGAAACACATGGAGACATGGAGAGAAAAGAGAGTCAATGCGAAAACACTTGCAATGAAGGCAGAGGAATGGGGTAGAGAAGGCAAATAAATGAGATAGGCCCCTGCCTGAGGAAAATCGAAAGCTAACTTTAATTTTGATATTCTTATAAAATTGAATGTCCAATATATATATATATATATATATATTCTTACAAGATTGAATTTAACAAGATTGAATATATATATATATATATACTCACAAGATTGAATATATATATATATATATATTCTTACAAGATTGTTTTATGAATATTTAACACATAATTTAATTTATATTGCACTTCAATTGAATTTTATACTCTAAAAAAACTACTTATTCATCAAATTATGAATAATAATTAAAATAAATGAATGATTTAGTCAATGCAAAATAATAAATATTTCAATTTAGTTCATAAAAAAATTATTGCAATTAATTTGATAATTTTTTAAATATGAATTTAAATTTGAACAAGAAATATGATTTTTTAACATTAATTTTTAATTGTAATATCGACACAATGTTAACTCATAATTTTTTTTATTGAATTTTATTATCTTTAACAAATTAATCATATCAATTGTAATTTTATAGTTTTATAATTTTGAATTGATAATTTTTTAAATATGAATTTAAATTTGAACAAGAAATATGATTTTTTAACATTAATTGTTAATTGTAATATCGACACAATGTTAACTCATAATTTTTTTTATTGAATTTTATTATCTTTAACAAATTAATCATATCAATTGTAATTTTATAGTTTTATAATTTTGAATTGATAATTTTTTAAATATGAATTTAAATTTGAACAAGAAATATGATTTTTTAACATTAATTGTTAATTGTAATATCAACACAATGTTAACTCATAATTTTTTTTATTGAATTTTATTATCTTTAACAAATTAATCATATCAATTGTAATTTTATAGTTTTATAATTTTGAATTGATAATTTTTTAAATATGAATTTAAATTTGAACAAGAAATATGATTTTTTAACATTAATTGTTAATTGTAATATCAACACAATGTTAACTCATAATTTTTTTTATTGAATTTTATTATCTTTAACAAATTAATCATATCAATTGTAATTATATAGTTTTATAATTTTATCTTTCAAAAACAAAATTAGGAAATTTATCATCTTTCAAATATTAAAATAATTTACTTTAATAATCAAACATAATAATAATATTGTTGAAGTATCATATCGCTTAGTTAAAAGGTCTTCTAACTCTATATATATATATTGAGGTAACCATCTACCCTTTGAAAGCTCTTTTACGATGAGTTAGGTCTTTTGTCATGGTACCAATCCAAGTTTAAACATGTGTGGATGGATAAACCTTAATATGGGATGTCATAGCCCACTGGGAAAACTTGTTGGCTTTACGCTCGAGCATGAAAAGTACGTGTTAAAATCTCTTATTACTTTCTTTTTAAGAGCTCTTTTAGAATGAATTAGACTTTTTTTTTTTTTTTTATAAATATCAATGTCTCACTTCCTTCCCTTGTGTGTGTGACTCTATGGGTGAACTGTGAACTTCTTTGTAATTTTTTGTCACCCTATTCTACTTGTTTCTACAGGAATGGAGCAGAAGGAATTTTTAGCAAACTGCTCTATGACAGTGAATCAAGCCAACTTGCATGGTAAATTATTCTTTTCAGATTTAAGTTGTGAAAATTTCTTTTTTCGTGAATCTGATTACTTGTGCGAAAAATCTGATTTTTTTTTTTAGGGTTTCATGTTAACGCTAGTAATACTTTTCTAACATGTGCCCTTAAGACACATGTTAAGGTTTCTTTTAATTGGTCAAGTGAGTTTTCAAACATTAAAAATTATCTTTTAAATGAATTTTTGTAAATTTCAAGATATGAGACTAACAAATTAGAAGAAATCTTAAAATGTGCCCTAAGGGCACATATTAGATAAATCCTACTTTTTAAAGCTCTTCTCTAAAACTTTTTAAAATTATTTTTTGGTATTAATTTTATATTTTAAAAACAAAATGAGGAAACTTATCATCTTTCAAATATTAAATTAATTTACTTCATAATAGTAAATATTTTCATATTTCAAGGTGAGAGAGGGGGAGGCCATTCCCATTCCATAATCCATAACCATGGTCATGGAGGGATATCATGATTGGAAAGCCAAAACTTCAAATTGGTCTCTTATATATGAGGTGAACTTTAAATTGGTCCCTTATATTTTAATTATTTTAAATTAGTCTTATATATTTTCTTAATTTTTAAAATTGGTTTCAAACCTACTTTCGAGACTCTATTTGACCTTATTTACTATCGATCTCAACTAGATAAAGATTTTTTTTTTCAAAAATTAGCACATAATTTCAAACTCGTAACATTTGGACTTGAAACAAAAAAAAAGATATGATCAACTTCGCTTATTTAACCGTGAAACGAGTTATCTTCTTTCATGACTTGATTTGACTTTATTTGATGAAGGCCTTAAAATACTCGTAAATAAAGAAACTCATAGTTATGAATTTGTCACATTTGAAGTTAAAATAAGAGCGATATGACCATATTTAGTATTTTTTAGACTAATTTAAGAAATTATAAAAAAATATAAGACTAACTTGAAACAAATGATACACAAGAGACCAATTTGACATCTACCTCATATATAAGGGACCAAATTGAGGTTTTGTCCTAAATAAAATAAGTAATAATGAAGGAGAATGAATGCTACAAGTCGTCTTCAAGCAGGGAATCCAAAGAAGGGAAGGGGCATTGAATGTGTTTGGAAGGACATGATAGTGTCGTTGTCGTATGGGTAATGCACACACAATTACACAAAGCAAAAGAGAAAAAAGACAGAAGGCGTTGAAATTCAGATTCTAGTTTGGGCGGAACCAGAAGAAGAAACACATTACCTGCGGAATAGGATGTTTTCGTAGCTTAAGCCTTTCTCTTTAACAATATCAATGTTTGTGTTGTGTCATGTGTGTGTGACACTGTGAGTGACTGAACTGTGAACTTCTTTGTAATTTTTTGTAACCCTACTATTGTTCTACCATTCTTGTTTGTTTCTATAGGAATGGAACAGAAGGAATTTTTAGCAAACATGCTATGACAGTGAATCAACCCAATTTGCATGGTAAATTATTTTTTGGTGAATCTGATTACTTGTTGTGTGAAAAATCTGATTTTTTTAGGGTTTCATGTGAACAGTTGATAATACTTTTTTAAACTCTCCTCTAATTTCAACTGCTGCTTAATTAAATCTTAAATGGGTTTTACACTTTTACTAATTTAACAGTAAATGGGAAGAAAATTATATTTCATTTTGAGGTTTGAGTTAAATAACCTTTTAATCTTGGGCTAATCTGTCACTTTGTAGGGCACAAATTTGTGTTGAAAATGTACAGATCCTATCTGTAAATGGGGACTGTTCTAGGATGCTCAAGTACAACCCTGCATTATTTCATTGCAAAATTATATGTGGGACCCAAATGGAAGTTAGAACTTAGAAGTAGTCAAAATATATAGTTTAATAATTGGAGTCATAATTATCAAATATTAATTCTTCCCCTCACGCTCCCGTTGAATAATTTTCATGTGAATCCCCTTATTTCTTTTTCCTTATTTTATATAATTCAGAAACCATACTCTGATACTGATAGCCCTATTAATGTTCACGAGTCCACTTTTCTACTTCCATCAGTAAGTCCATTACCTAACCAATTCCTCCAATTAGCCTAAAATTATGGAAAAATCATAAATTAAACTTGATTTATTAAGTTAATTACATACAAATATACTTTCTAATAACAAAGCTCATTATATCTTATATTATATGGCTCCACCTCTTTTTGGTAGTCCACATTTTAAAACTATAGTACACAGACACAAAGCCTCTAGTATATATATATATAGATACATAGACACAGAAATGTAGACATATCACATGAGTTATAATGAGAAATGTGTGATACATTGACCTCTCTGTCTACAAATGATTCATCATTTGTCTACATGCTTAAAACTTTTGGTAACTAGCAGTGAATAGTGTTTCACAATATAGTGAGTTTAAGTTCAAATTTTCATTGGAAAACATATTTACATTTAGTATGGGACAATTTTTCAAACAAAAAATCTCTAGTGAAAGATATATGTAAAAAAACAAAACAAAAATTCGGTAATAAGAGGAGCGTGCACTAAAATTCTATCATTCTATGCCATCCACAATAATCCTAAATTATCTGTTGTTTCTCTCTCTCTTTCTCTCTCACTCATGAGTCACTCACTATAAGAACAAAAGAGCTAGGTAGCTCATTACTTTGAGAGGCATACTCAAAAGGCATGGGAGGGAGGGTGAGCAAGAGAGGAGGGAGGAAGTATGTGTGTGAGAGAGAGTGCAAGAGTTTGAAAGAGAAGGTGAGGCTTCTGCAGGAGGAGATAAAGGAGATGATGATTGAGAGAGAAAAAGAGGCTACAAGCTATGAGAGAGAAATGGCGGTGATGAGTTTCAAGGAGGCTGATTGGAGGCAAGAGAGAAAGAGGCTGAGGGAGGAAGTGAAAGAGCTGAAGAAGATGGTGGAAGAAAAGGAAGACAAGATAAGGGAGATGACAGATTATAATAATAATAATAGTAATAATGAGATGAGTAGTAAGAAAGAGTGGGAATTAATGGGGACTAAGCTTTTGGTGCAGAAGATGAAGGAAGAAAGAGCATGGAGAGATGAGGCTGTGGAGAAGTGGAAGCAACTCTATCTTGCAATCAAGACTGAGCTTGATGATCTCATTCACAGGACTTATGGTGCTCTTAATTTCCTTCTCACTTGTTCATCCTTTTTGTCATTTTCATTTCTCTTTCACACTACTTTTATACATGTATGCACAATTTTTCTGCAAGATTTATCATGAGTGCTTTTTAGATGAATGCCCACAAAATATTATGAAGTCAGACTAGACTATCTAGGAAAATCTTTTTATTATCAGGTAATTACCAAAATATAGGGAGGTGGTTATGAATTGTTTAGTAGGTTGTTAGTGAATCTTGACCAAATTGACCTCATGTGTGAGATGTTAATTGAGATATTGTCAAATTGAAGTTTTATGTTCTGTTTATGTGATGTTTCTGTGGAAAGATAATTGCATGAGGCAGAGTTTTAAGGGCCAAATTTATGTCTAGTGTTTGTGCTTTGGTTTGGTGATGGATGGATGGATGGATGAGGTTGATATTTGATATGCATATTAATTTGTGAACACTTACTTTAACAGGTGATGGGTTATTATGGAAAGCAGAGGAAGATGAGATCCAGATGGAAAAACTGAAGAGGGAGATGCAAGAAAAGGAGGAAACTATAGAGATCTTGAAAGCTCAATTAGCTTCAATGGAGCATGAGAAGAAGAAGAAGGAGAGAGAGTTTGACATGTTAAAGCAGAGCCTGAGGATCATGAGTGGCACCAATAGGAGCTCAATTCCAGTGAAAGACAAGCTTTTCAAAACCAAATATGGAAGATAGTTAGTAGATTTTTATATTCACAAATGAACAATGTGGTAGGGTATGTAATGATTTATACTTTGTTGTTCTTTGTTTTGCAACCACTACCTTTTCTTTTTCTTTTTCTCTTTTTTTTTTAATAAACTTTTCAGCAGAAAAAATGAGTAAGAAAATACTTTCAAGGAAGGAAAGGCTCATTCTTGGACCTTGAAAATGACAAAGAAAAATCAGAAGTCGTCCATTAGCAAGATAAAGAAGAGAATTTGATCTTTTCTTTATCCAGACCCAAACAAATTTTCATTCTTCAAAAACAAAAAACAAGTTTCATATTTGCTTTTGCAGTGAACATAGAAAAGTTACTAGTAACCGCAAATTTTGTGTTTCCTTCCACCAATCAAAGCCTAGAACATGAATTCTAGACAGAAAATAACAGATGTCCCAAAAGGATTTTAATTTTATATGTATATGTGTGAATATATATATACATATCAAACAAAATGATTTGGTTGTTCTTTTAGTGGCTAGCAAAACTCCGTCTATGTCACAAGGCAACAAAACTTACCTCATAATGGTCCCATGTATATGGGGAATCTAAAACGTGATTGCAGCAACTTTATGTGAAGTTAATACCATTTTTTGGTGAAATATTTAGCTTTTGTTGGCTATGTTTGGCCAAGTTCTGACAGTCTTGCGTGAGAAATTCAATTGAACAAATCATTACAGTCAGATTCTTCACTCTTCATGATGATATGTTTCTATTTCTATGATAACTTAGCAATGTCTGACAAATTTGGTTCCTGCTGCTATGAAGATTAAATACAAATGTCCTGTTGTAACAGTCCTTAATTTCTGATAGATTAACTCATTTATATTTTAATCATAACGATTCTCACCAACTGTCTTAATTGGAGTTGCAGCATGAGTATGAGGAGATGTATCAATTTTATGATTCTCCAAACTTTTTTAATGATAACGATTCTCATCACTCACTGTCTTAATTTCTCAGTTCTGCATACAAAAATCATACCAGTTGATGAGTGATGACAAACACAGCCTAATGTTAGATTTTGTCATTTTGCTTTTGCTTCCCCACATTTGGAAGAATTGGGCCTGGCCCGATCTGAAAATTGATATTTCATTAAAAATAAAGTAAATTAATAATTAAATCTGATCAATTTTTTTTAAAAAAATAAAATTATATGATTTAATTTCTAAAATATATAATTAAAATTATTTTAATTGAATCTCAATTAAAATTTCATGACAAATTAATATAATTTTAAATTTTGTTAAAAATATAATAAGTCATTGAAGTTAACAAATAATATTTATTGTTAATTTTGAATTAATGATTTAACAAAAAGATCAAACTAATATAATTATATCTTTTAGGAATTAAATCTTACAATTTTATTATTCATAGATTAAATTGAAATACTTATCACCTATTTAAATACTAAATCCTTAATTTACCTTTAGAAATATAAGCATTAATTTTCTTATCATTGCTAGGTAATACCAGAAAATTCGAAAATCAATCATGGAAGCAGACCTAAATAAACGTTTCTACATAATGAACTAGTTACAAAAGTCGCATTTTCTCGAACTTGAATAACTCTTACATATCTTGTCCTAGGAACTAGGAAATACGACATACGCATATATACACGACTCATTAGATATGAACATAATTTTATGGTTAAAACATCAAATTGGTCCTTTATGTACGGGTGAATTTTAAATTGATCATTTATATTTCATTTGTTTCAATTTAGCTTTACATGTTTCTATAATTTCTCAATTTGGTTCCAAAATAGTGAAATACTAAATGTGGTAATATATATCTCTCGTTTCATATTCAAATATGACGAATCTAAAATTAAGTTTTTTTTTTCAAGTACTATGAGGCCGTAAACAAATAAGGTCAAATTGAATCTCAAAAGTGAGTAACTCGTTTTGTAATTAACTAAGCGAAGTTAGCCATATATATCTCGTTTCAAGTTCAAATACTATGAGTTTGAAACTATGTATTAGTTTTTGAAGAATTTTTTTCTCAATCCAATTGAGATTGTTAGGTCAAATCACGTCTTGAAAATAAGTTTGGAACCAATTTGAGAAATTATGAACACATATAAACCAATTTGAAACAAATGAAACATATGGGACCAATTTGAAATCCACCCCATACATAAGGGACCAATTTGAGATTTCAGTCTAATTTTATTTTATTTTTTTCCTCATTCTCTACTTGTTAGTTGTTATGCCTCATAAGTTGTCAATCATGCCAATGCATGGAAGTGAGATTAAGCAACCCCACAATCAGGCCAAAAAACAAAAACAAAAGATTAAGCAACCCCACAAGTTTGAAATAATGAGTGGCATTCACCTCAGGTCATTCTTGAATCATGACATGCTCAATCATGGCTATGATATCAAAAAGAAGTCCGAGAAGCAGAGTTGTGAAAAAGTCTCACTTCATCATGGTTACATACTTACATGTAAAATCACAAACATGATATATAATTATATACGAGAGTAATTCATCACAAGTAGCTTTGCCTGTTTCTTCTGAATCTGGTAAAGGAGTCCTTCACGTGTGGTACTCGCACACCCACATATCACATTGACATTGTTTGTATATATAGAGATATAGTTCAAAAATCTCAAGTGTAAATTATTTAAATTTGTCATTATTAGAATACACATTGGTAAAAATCATAAGAAATGGAACGTTCACGCAACCAAATCCATATTCTATTATTGTTACTTGACAGAGAAGCATCAAGTTGATGAGTGATGAGTTATTTTGATCCTATAGTTCTCTATTTTCGGTTACCATTTTCCATTTCTAATTCCAAATTCCAATACCTCTCATATCTTTTGTAGCAAGTGGATCCATTTGGCATTAGCAAACCTCAACATGAGTATACTCTCATTCATCCACCTCTACTTTTTGTTTTATTGAAGATAAAATTTGCCTAACAGTACAATTATTGATGAATGATAATAGTATGTAAGTTAATTTTGGACTTTGTTTCAAGGGTCAGGAAAAAAAAAAACTATTGGAGTTAATTAATTTTTTTTTTTTTGATGATCGGTTAATTAATTAACTAATTAACATCAGCTGATTAAGAATGAATTTGGGCCCCAAATTTCAGACATACACTAGGCCACTTGGGCCTCTTCTTCATCAACCAGCTCACTCCAACGGATCCAATGGTGGCCCACTCACCCTATCAAATCACACGTACACCCAAAAAACAAAAACTGAAAAAGAATCAGAATCTTCAAAAATCCTATGCCATATAGCCATATGTAACATTTAGCTGATTACTCTACTCATGAAATGACACGTTACAGGTAGCACCAAATTTCTGACCACCCTACGTGTCTAGCTTTCATTCATCATGTTTTCATCCTCCTTCACCCTTCACCGGCACGTGTCACCCTTTTCCGCCTTACTTTTACAGATCTTATTTTACTTCTAGGCAAAAATAACTTTTTCATCCTCAAATTTTATGTTAATTATCAATTTCATCCTTAAATTTTGTTCACTACCAATTTAATTTCAAAATTTTATATTTTGAACCATTTCAATTATCCTTTACTCTAACATCTTGTTCATATATTTTTTTAAAATTTATTTGTTAAATGCGCCTTCAAAATTTGAATGCATCGTCAATAAATATATTTCTAAAGTTTGGGGTTACTGTTAAATTGTCTCAATTGTGAATTGTCTAATAAAGATAAAGGTAAATTATATAGAAGTTTTATGTGGTCTGATCTATTTACAAAAAGGGTTCATATGGTTTAAAAAGTGGTAAATAAAAGCTTGTAGTTGACTTTGTTAACAAAAAGGGTCCTAGAAGGTATTTTTAATCCAAAACTAACGGAATTAAGACAATGTGCAGCTCACATGACCCATTTCTACATACCTAATCCCTAATTTTTTCCTTTATTGTGCACTCTATCTTCATATCCTCTCAAATCCTAACTCTCATTCTCGCCATTTTTTTCCATTCTTGAACCCTAATCTTCAGAAATTAGGAGTTGAGTACATAGAAATGAGTCACGTGAGTTGTACACTATCCTAGTTCTATTAGTTTTGGATAAAAAATACCTTCTGAGATTCTTTTTGTTAACAGAGCAAACCACGTACTCTCATCTATCACTTTTTAATTCACGTAAATTTTTTTTAAATAAGTCAACCTACCAGGACCTTCTATATAATTTATTTAAAAAAAAAAAAAACAAAGGTACATGGAGTACCATTAGGTGATGGGACTAAATATTTCACAAATTTTGGTGATGAAATTAAAAAATAATACAAAATTTGAAGGGAAAAAAGTTACATTTGCCTTACTTCTAAAGGAAAATAGTAAAAGACGAAGCACTCCTCTTTTTTCTTTATCTTGACTCATGGGTCTTGGACTTGGCGGTCTAACCTTCTCACTTCTCTTTTCTACGTTGTGTGTTGTGTTGTGTATGCAGAAGCAGAACCGAAAGGCAGGCAATATACACGTGAGAAGTCGCTTTCAGACACGCGTCGCTTCTTGATTGGTGAAGTGATCTTTCAGGAAGCGAGTTTCCTGGGCGCTTCACGCGTATTCGTCATCTCACCGTCAATCCTCACGTGATGGAGAGATCGTAGCCGTCGCCTCCTCAACCGTCCCTTATGTCGCCACGTACTGGATCACACACGTGGCAACAAACTATCGGCTGGAAAAAAAATATATTGTTTTAATCTTATCCTGAACCTAGCTCCTCCTATAAATGCTTAAGATCCTCCCCTCCTCATTTTACTCATTCACAATCCATCCAAAAGCTTCTTCCTCAATTCTCTAACGAACAAAAACAGCCAACAAAATACATAAATAAACCAATAGGAAATTAATTATACAAAGTAGGTTTGGTTTTCAATTTCTACAGTTTCAAATTGTTTCCTCCAAGAAAAAAATGGCGTTTAGTATCACGCATCAGATTGGAAGCCTTGCGGGACCTCCGAAACAATCCGAGGCGGGGAATTCATCGGCAGAGTCCACAGCGACGGTGAGCGCCGCCGCGGTATGGAGATCGCCGGCGACGAATAATCTCCGATGCAAGGTGAAGAAGTCGGATGGTATGGACGCGTTATCGCCGCCGGTAAGTCCTTGCAGATCGCCGGTGTTGGGAGGAATCCGGCCAGATCTGTCAGTGGCGTGTCAAGCATTCGCGACGGAGACGGAAGTTCCGGCGGTGAGAGAACACAAGGAGGGAGGGATAGGAGGGAAAGGGACGGGAGTGCCGGTGTACGTGATGATGCCGTTGGATAGCGTAACGATGGGAAATACGGTGAATCGGAGAAAGGCGATGAACGCGAGTTTGCAGGCGTTGAAGAGCGCCGGAGTAGAGGGAGTGATGATGGATGTGTGGTGGGGATTGGTGGAGAGAGAATCGCCGGGAGTGTACAATTGGGGAGGATACACGGAGCTTCTGGAAATGGCGAAGAAGCACGGCCTCAAGGTGCAGGCGGTGATGTCGTTTCACCAGTGCGGCGGAAACGTCGGTGATTCCTGCACGTATGTATCTCTCTCATCTCTCCATACTCTCTTTTTTTTTTTTAATTATTTATTGTTCATTTTTGTAATTACTATTTTTAGATTGTTTTTGTATTTTTATTTGGGAAAAAAATGGAAAATCTGTATACTGTATTGTTGTCTTGGGTGCGATGAATTTCGCGAGCTATGAAAGAGGCGTGACGAACACGGTCACTATGCAACTTGTGGCCGTAAGTTAAAAGTTAATTACACGGGAAAAGGGTATGGTTTTTTTGTGAAGGAGATTTCATGAGAGCCCACGTGAACTAGTTGCGTAATCCGTTGCTACTTGCTTGCTTCGAGAAGTAAATTAGCTTTTTCCCTAGGTCTTGGACGTCTCTTTAAGCTATTATTCTTGTTACATTTCTATATATATATTTTCCATTTTTCGTATGGAAATAAAAACATAGAGAAACATTTTAATTATTTATTTTAAGTTATTTGGGAGTAGCATTTAATAATTATTAATAGTTGTTTTATAAATCATGGCAACATGCTGAATCTCTTGCCAAATTATTATTTTTCTTGATACATTTCTATATATGTTTTCCATTTTTCGTATGGAAATAAAGACAGAGAAACATTTTAATTATTTTAAGTTATTTATTAGCATTTAATAATTACTAGTAGTTGTTTTATAAATCATGGTAGCATGCTGAATCTATTGCCGTATAAAATATAAATTATTGTTATTAGCGTGGCGAAGTATTTTTTCTCCTTGAATATTGTCATCCACTACGGGGTAGTGGAATAACTGATTAAAAAAAACAACCCAGCTTTAGATTATGACCTTGTCTGGGTTTCCTGAAGTTCTGTTTTTTGCTTCTAAAACTATCCCGAGTGTATCGTTAGGGAGTGGGAGTAACCAGAAAAATAGGGGGAAGAAACGAGAAGAGGATCAGTTAGTTTGGTGAATTTTTTTTACCCGTAAATTGCTGAAAATTTTGTGAAATTTAGTAGTTGATTATGTATAAATTTGGAGGCAAATATTGGAACATTTACTCTGGCAGTACGTTGTGCTTCACTTATCAATTATCACTCTTCATGTTACGCTTACCGATTGTTGTCTTGCATGCAGCATTCCCTTGCCCAAATGGGTTTTGGAGGAGATGGATCAAGATCCAGATCTTGCATATACCGATCAATGGGGAAGAAGAAACTACGAATATATATCACTTGGATGCGATACCCTTCCTGTACTCAAGGGCCGAACACCACTTCAGTGTTATACTGAGTTCATGAGTGCTTTCAGAGACAACTTCAAACACCTTCTTGGTGACACTATTGTGGTAAATGTTTAGGACCTTTTCATTCAAACTCTGTCTTACTATGCTGCTTTATGCTCTAAACAAAGTTCTTACCTGAACAACATATTTGCTTCATCAGGAAATCCAAGTAGGGATGGGACCAGCAGGTGAGCTGCGTTACCCTTCATACCCAGAGCAAAATGGGACATGGAAATTTCCAGGAATCGGTGCTTTTCAATGCTATGACAAGGTATTTCTCATTTCCTGTGTTTTGTACAGTCTTTTATACAAAGAAACGGTTAGAGCTTAGAAGTTGCTGTAGTTGTTATATAATTAGGCTATAATATATTTAGAATCTCTGAGTGAGACAAATCTCCTGAATGATAGAAATTAGAAGCTCAAACTTATCTGTCAACTTTTAAATTCAGGGATGTTTTGTGGCCCTGGCCTGAAATTGGACAGTCCTAAGTGTATTTTAGGCTTATAATTAGATAATGAGCGGTTGAGATAATTTTGACTGAGAAAGAGTGTGTTCAAACATGTGTGGGTGATTTTGGAGTTTTGAGTTGAAACAGTTTTCTTCATTGTTATGCTTCTTTGGCTTCTTCGTAACCTTTTTGTCTACATTCTGGTGCAGTATATGCTTAGTAGCTTAAAAGCAGCAGCGGATTCTGCGGGTAAATCAGAATGGGGATACACAGGCCCTACTGATGCTGGCCACTACAATAACTGGCCAGAGGACACAACATTTTTCCGCAAAGAAGGAGGAGGCTGGAACACTGAATATGGTGAATTCTTCCTCACATGGTATTCCCAAATGCTCCTAAACCACGGCGAGAGGATCCTCACCTCAGCCAAGTCAACCTTCGAGAACACCGGCGTCAAAATCTCAGTGAAAATCGCCGGTATCC
This sequence comes from Chamaecrista fasciculata, assembly GCA_003254925.1. Lineage (NCBI taxonomy): Eukaryota > Viridiplantae > Streptophyta > Magnoliopsida > Fabales > Fabaceae > Chamaecrista > Chamaecrista fasciculata. The sequence continues at coordinate 29,669 of QANZ01027638.1, read as the reverse complement.
ACTGGCATTACGGTACAAGATCCCACGCCCCAGAGCTCACAGCCGGCTACTACAACACTAGATTCAGCGATGGCTACCTCCCAATAGCTCAAATGTTGGCTCGCCATGGAGCCATATTCAACTTCACATGCATTGAGATGCGGGACCATGAGCAGCCTCAGGATGCCCTGTGTGCACCAGAGAAGCTCGTGAAGCAAGTGGCTTTAGCCACCCAGAAAGCACAGGTTCCACTTGCAGGTGAAAATGCACTCCCAAGGTTTGATGATTATGCACATGAACAGATCATAAGGGCCTCACAGTTGAATGTGGGTGAGGATGAGAACTCAGAAGACAGAGACACTCAAATGTGTGCTTTTACGTATTTGAGGATGAACCCACAATTGTTTCAGCCAGAAAATTGGAGGAAGTTTGTGGCTTTTGTGAAGAAGATGAAGGAAGGGAAGAGTGGGAATAAGTGTTGGGAGCAAGTGGAGAGGGAAGCAGAGCATAATGTTTATGTGACACAGCCTTTGGTACAGGAGGCTGCGGTTGCACTCATGCATTAAAATTGTTTTATAGGGACATATATAGAGGAGGAGGTCACAACTAGGCTTTGAAAGTATTTAGAAAAGGAGCATCCTAGATTTGTGGCCTATGGGTATGTATAATTTTGTATTGTATTTAATGTGTATGTAGTCTACAGCAGCAACTATTTCTTTATGCAACTTGGAAAAAAAAAACAAAGATAAAGCTCTTGTATTTATTAAGCTTTCTTTCAAAGTATAATAGAATCATTTAGCTTATATTTATTTGTCAACATGCTTGTTCTGTTGCATCCTCGGCCTCATTGTTTTGTTATATTTTATCGATACTCAATTAATCATAGTTCTGAAGAGATCAGTTTGAAATTATAATAAGGCTAAAGTCCACTTTTGGTTTTATAACTTTGGCTAAAGTCTCAATTTGGTACCATAATTTTTTGTTGTAATTTCGATCTCATAATTTTGGCAAAGGTCTCAATTTGATTCTATAACTTTTTTTGTTGTAATTTTGGTCTCATAACTTTTGAAAATGTCTCATTGTTGGTCTCAAGTTGATTTCAATCCATTATCTGCCGTTAAATTCACTTCACCCATATTCACCACGTCATCATTTAACTCAGTATGTCACATTATCTTTAACGACGAAAAATGGATGGAAATCATCTTGGGACCAATGGTGGGACATTTTCAGAAGTTATGGAACCAAAATTACAACAAAAAAAAAAGTTATGAAACTAAATTGAGACATCTGTCAAAGTAATGAGACAAAAATTGCAACAAAAAAAGTCATGGGACCAAATTGAAACTTTTTCCAAAGTTATGAGACCAAAAATATACTTTAGCATTATAATAAAGTTAAATTTTATTTTATTTTTTTGTTTTCTGTTCTAATCTAGATATCTATGTTAAAAAATAACTACAAATTTATCTTTAATTTAGGATGAAAAAAAGCTTTTTCTCTTTTTTGTCAATTCATTTATTATAATAACACATGTAAAAAAAATTCATTTCAATTGTCTAAATTAAAAATAACGACATAAATTAAACAAAATAAAACAAGAAAAAAGTTTTTGAATCAAAACAAAATTTACCTTATAGTTGACCAAAATGAGATTTTGACTAAATAAATACTAGTGGTAAGAAAGAACTTAAAGATGCATAGTTCTCTCGCACACGAGGCTCATCATATCTACCAAGTTAGACCTCTTAAACCCCGTTTCAAATGCAGAAATATTCGCCAATTGTTAAGGCTGAATTAACACTTGTGCCTCCATGCACCAACAACACTACATATAACAATTGGCGAACATACCCATAAACGTACAAGATCATTATTACACATCTCTAATAGTTATCCCTTAATCGTTTCTAATCTCCAAACCAAACATGTCTAGCATCCAACAAAACTCCAATGTAGCCCAAACCCAGGTAATTAAGAGATCAACCTAGCTATAAATATATTACCTTCTTCATTTCTTGCTGTGTCTCAATATTATACTATATCTAAATTTTGAATTAGTAAATAATAATGTGTTGGTTAATTTTGGATGATCATGATCAGGCTAAGGCAGAGGAATGGTTAGACGCCACAAAGGAGTCAGCAAGTGAAGCCTCAGAGCAAGCGAGTCAAGCTGCTCACTCAGCTGGTCAACAAGCTCAACAAAACAAGGACCAAGCTGCTGGTTTTCTCCAACAAGTAATTAATTAATCATTTATTTATTTATTTTAATCCATCATTCATGGAAGTGAGATCATTCAATTGTTTTTTTAAGTCTTTTGTCTCTAAAAGTTAGGATTTTTGTTTTGTGTGCAGACTGGGGAGCAAATGATGAACATGGCTCAGGGTGCTGTGGACAGTGTGAAGCAAACACTTGGAATGGACAAGAAATGAAGACTTGTTTTGTTACATATATATGAATATCTATATTAATTAATACATACATGCTTATATTAAATACTCGACAAAATATTTATATATATCAAATTAAAGTGTCTAGCTACATCTCCAAGTGGAGTTCGATTAGTTTTTCATTTTTGTTTATTTTTTTATTTCTTTATAGGATTGTATGGCTTTTTCCTAATCATTAGGGATCAGCATATTAAGTGTCCATTGATTGTGAGGTTTCACGGAAGAATACTCACGTCAGTTGTAATTTATCTAAGACTTTTCCCCCCCTCTTTTACAGTTAAGCTTTCTGGCCTTATATACTGCAGGCCATGCTCATGTAATAAAAACTTTATGAATAATGCAAATATATGTCTTACATTACTTTTTTCTTTTGGTAAAAAAAAATCTATAGAAAGCAAAGCACAGCCAAATTATATGACCAATCATATAGTATATATCATTTCTTCGTGGATAAACAAATAAGTATTTGACGTTTGATACATAATATGATATATTAACATTTCGGTAGTTTAAATTCAATTTTGAATAGTTAGTAACTTAAGTAATAGAAATGTGAATTGGTATTATCTTCCGAGCTTATGGATGATGACTTGATGAGAAAGGTATATTAAGAGCTAGAAAGTAGAAACTCCTCAATCCTCATCAAGCTTATCTTTTTAGTTGTTTTTTTGGGCTAAACTTATCTTTATAGTTATTGATAATAATTATATCATTATATGAATACATTAAAATATCCATTTTCTAATTATTAGAGAATTAAAAATCCTGAAGAGTTCTAATTTTATATTTTAAGATTTTTATTTTTTTCATTCTTAAAAAAAAAAAACCTTAATTCTTCAAAATATTTTTTAAAACGGACAAAAAAAGGGTCAAAATATAAATTTAGTCTCGTATCTTTTGTTCAGTTTCTAATTTGGTCTTGTATATTTTTTTGTTGTACTTTTGGTCTCATATCTTTACAAAAAGTCTTAATTCGGTCCCATATCATTTTTTGTCTCACATTTTTTGGTCAGGTTGCAAATTTGATTTTATATCTTTGCAAAATGATTAACTAATAGTTGATCATTTTACAACGATATGGGACCACTTTTGCACATGACCTAAAAATATAAGACTAATTCTGCAATTGTCCTAAAAATATGGGACCAAATCATAGGACCAAGCTGAGACTTGACCCAAAGATATAAGACCAAAAGTGTAACAAAAAATGATATAAGACCAATTAAGAATTAAAAAAAATATATAAGACTAAATTGGGTCTTTTGGTCAAAAAAATTAATATCTCAAAATAAATTTTGTATCTCAGAATAATATCTCAAAATAAATTTTTGTATCTCAGAATAATATCACACATTCCAGAATGACCGTTAAACTTCTCTCTTTCAGATTCCGTGGCCGTGCACGATAAGAACAAGCCCACTACATTTTCTTACAATATCTCCCTCCCCCTCGAATTCCTTCAAATTACACAACTTGCCACTACTTAAGCTCCACTCTTGTCTTCCACTTACACACCATCACTACCATTTTTACATGTCATGGCTTCTCTGCAATCTCTTCAATTCCGATACTCTTTCTTCCCGCTCTCACCAAAGCTTCCACACTCTCGAACCCCAAAATTTTCGCGCCTTTTCCCCGCATATTTTCCTCGGAAATCGCGGATTCTCTCTTTCACCGGATTCGTTAAACCCAGAAATGAAGTCTATACAGTTTGCTGCTCCTCTAAAGCGAGTTCCCAAATCGAAAACGTTTCGATTCAGAAGGACCCAGAACGGCCTCCGTTTGATATTAATCTTGCTGTTATTTTGGCGGGATTCGCGTTTGAGGCCTACACTAGCCCCCCTGTGTGTGATCAACTCATCTCTTTGCTTTAACAGTTTAACTTTTCTTGCTATTTATTTTTTCTTTTTGGTTAATGAAAAACTGGGATGATTTAGGGCAATCGAGATGTAAATTAGCTTTACTATGATTACATTCATGATCTCTCCTAATAGATTATAAATTAGCTGATTCCTACTTCAGTGTTGCTTTATTGACTTCTTGGCATACGAAGAGGAACAAATAGTAGACTGGGGTCAATGTTAAGACTTAAGAAAAAAAGTCTATTGAAACTTAACTTTTCTTGCTTTTGTTTCTTCAGCATTTCAGCACTTTACTATAACCGAAGTAGGAGTAGAACGGACTACACTGATCTTAATATTTTTCTTTGGGGGGTGTATTCATCCTCCTTTTTGTGCCTTACTAATTTTTAAGATTATAAAATGATGCAGGAAAACGTGGGGAGGCGTGAAGTTGATGCTGCAGATTGTAAGACAGTGTATCTTTCTGAGTATGTGCTAATTGCTTTATTGCAGTTGCTCCCGGGGTTTTTCATATTATCAAATTCCAAAAACCTCCCTTATCAAAATGCGTTTTAGTATATCGGCTTAAATTCTTGCAATTCCTTTTATTTATTCTGATACATTGGTTGAATTGGTCAAATGCACAATGATCATGCTTAACAAGTTATTTCCTTGGTATATGTAGGGGGTTTGTTCGTGAAATTTATGATGGCCAACTATTCGTAAAGTTGAAAAAAGGAATCAAATTCCCTGCCATGGACCCATGGGTTGGTTATCTTGTTTTATTTATTTATATTATTGTATAGTTCTATGATGAGTTAGTCTTTTCCTTTTACTTTGCTTCGTATCTGATACATACTGGTTAGTTATTTTACTATTTTTCTTTAAATTTCTGTTCTTGCTATATATTTCCTCTTTTGATGTGACTCCTAGGGAACAAGTGATCCATATGTGGTCATACAACTGGATTCTCAGATTGCTAAAAGTAAGGTCAAATGGGGGTGAGTTTCTCTGGCTACCACTTGATGGTTGAAGAGACTTTTAAATTATTTTAATGTTCACAACACTGCTGAGAATTTCCAGAATGTTGACTTTTTATGGTGTTTCTTAGAAAAAAATATATCTTGTTCTATCAAAGCATGGCTTAAGAATTTAAAATGTCTCAGTCTTTAACTTCTTTACGCATACTGGGTGAAAATTGTGAATCAGTGAAGACAATGCTTGGGGACTGTAGTTTCTCATGTGAGCAAGTCGCTCTAAACTCATCTTTTTCCTCACTGAAATTTGTTGTATTAAATGGAGTTGTGAATTTATATTGCTTTCTGAATTATCATCATATGTAAAACTTCAGATTCTACTAAGACCTTAACTTCAAATTTTCCTTTGGTACATAAGGTACGTTAATGTTCAATTAAATATGGCAGGACAAAAGACCCTACGTGGAATGAAGAGTTTACTTTTTACATAAAGCTGCCTCCAACCAAACATCTTCAGGTCAATATGCTTGCTCTGTCTCTGTCTATATTAGGAGAAGCCTTATTCATATCTGAAATAATCTACAAAGAGGAATGCTTATGACATGAAAGCATTCAAGGAATGTATTGGCAGGCCCTTTTACATGAAAAGATATGGTCACCAATCATTGCTTGCTACTCAAACAAAATAAATGCACATTCCTCTTCATCGTTCCTATTTACTGTGACTCTCATATTAAACCTGATAAAGATGAGTTTAATGTCAGTTTAGCTAGGGCTTTAAGCCTAAATGCTTTTGCTCGATATTCTTATGGGAATTTAAGTCTGATATTATATCATACTCTTGATATATAACCAGACACATGTTTAAAGGTGTTGTTAACTTGTTATCTATTCCCCGTAAAATTTAATAGCCAAATTCCTTATCTTTGATGTTGATTTCATAGTACAACTCTAGTAAGTACTCTGTCTGCATCATAGAGCTCTTCTATTATTTGTTATTATGTATAGGCTAATTCTATTATTCTTCTGCATGAAGGCTGGAAGCTCTTTTACATCCCTTTGACTTCTGATTGTCAATGTTACATGTTGGAAGAAAAATATTGTAGGACCACCCATGCTTAGTTATAAGTATCCCACTGCCCTGTGTAGCTTGAATGATATACAAAACAAAGAAATGAAAGAATAAAAGTTTTTGTTCTCCATAAATGTAGATGTTTGCACTCTGGTTTCGATGCCATGACCCCTGTTGTGATAATACTTCTATTCACATATTTAGCTGTGCTCATCAGGCTTTATAACAGTAACGGTTATATGTGTACATCCTTGTAATACCTATAAATGGGGTTGTCAAAATATGATATCTAAATATTGGAAAGTGGCTCAAGGAAAGAGACAAACTGCAACAAATAAAAGTCTTCAAACAAAGTTGGGAGTCTGGATACATGAAGAATGTGATCTTTCTGCCCAGTTCTTCATTTTTTTTTGGGTAAATTACACTTTGGTACCCTGTGGTTTGACCCTATTTCACTTTGGTACCCTGTGGTTTGAAACTTGACACTTTGGTACCCTGTGGTATTCTCCATTAACACTTTGGTACCCTTTGGAGTTATTTTGTAATTTTAACCATGATAAATTTTGCAAAAATTACATATTGACCCCAAAAAGTTTTTAAAAAATTACAAATAGGTCCCTAGATACATATTATCTAGGGACTAAATGAAAACTTTAAAAAAATTTAGGGGTCAATATGTAATTTTTGCAAAATTTATTATGGTTAAAATTACAAAATAGCTCCAAAGGGTACCAAAGTATTAAAGGAGAATACCACAGGGTACCAAAGTGTCAAGTTTCAAATCACAGGGTACCAAAGTGAAATAGGGTCAAACCACAGGGTACCAAAGTGTAATTTACCCCTTTTTTTTTTCATATTATTTATATCATTGTGACTGTTATTACTATAGTGATTTCTAAAGTATTTTTTTTTTCCTTGTAACTTAAATGAATGCCTATGTTGAGGAATATTCAATAGATTTTTTATGATTGGTATCACTACTAGAACTATATGCACAATGTCAAATAATTAGAAAATTTGTCATGTAAATTTAATTTCAAAAGTCTGGATCGGTATTCTCAGATGTTGTAGTCTTCTTAGGTAGCAGCTTGGGATGCAAACCTTGTAACTCCACACAAACGCATGGGAAATGCTGGAGTAGACCTGGAATGGCTTTGTGATGGTGAGAACCAGAAAATCACTTGCGAGATATGGTGTTGATATCAAAGTTCTTGACTGTCAATTGAAATAATCTATTTTGCAATTATGGGTTCTTTTTGGAGTAATCATTGTTTGACAAGCATTGTTCAATTTTGATTCTTGAAATTGTAGTTTAATAAAAATTGGGTTTTTAAGGTTGGCTTTTGGCTGCAATATTTCACCAGAGTTCTCAGATAACAATCATGTATTTTTTTTTTGGTGATGACAAGGGGCCTAAGCCCAAAAATAACAATCATGTATTTGTTTTAGGAGAGTTGCATGAAATAACAGTGGAGTTAGAAGGAATGGGTGGTGGCGGAAAGGTTCAGCTGGAGGTAAGTTTCTTGTAATGAAGAATAAAGACACTAGCAGTATAGGTTTTTGTTTGAGAGAAAAATGATTTTTCAGAACCTTTATTGTACTATGGAGGATTCTCCAGACTCTTTGGAGATTATCTTGTTATTCAAATTCAACTTACTATTAAATATAGGAGAGGATGGGATTGTCATTGCATGTTTCCATTCACCATACTTTATCTTGACATAAACGTTAGAAGTATTCTTTTATTTTGAATTATGCTGATTGATTCTGGCTCAATTTATGATGAAAGTCTTATCTGCCTGCCTGAAAGTTAGTAAGGAACAAGTTCTATTATTATATCACCTTAAAAATGTATTTTTGTTGGCAATTGCTTAGCTTACTGTACTTCTTTAGGGTAAGACTGAAGTCAACTATGATGACCTATGCTATCCAGTCCTTTTGTATTTTGGGGGGCCTACATCATGAATTCAAATAATATTTTTGAATATATCACCAACTTCATAATGCTCAAAACACACTCTTACATATGTTATAGCATGTGATTTAACAAAATATCTTTAACTAAAGAATTTTAATTAATTAGTTAGTCTTGATGAAAAGCCAGCTTTGTCTTGAACTTCAGTTGAATCTTAGTCTTATTCCTCAAATATCTATCATGTATTTGCTTAATCATTGGTTGTGAAATTACTTTTCAGTGAGTTATAAGTTTGTTAATTTCTATAAGAATTCTTTCGGTTTTAGGTTAAATATAAAACTTTTGATGAAATTGAGGATGAGAAAAAGTGGTGGAAGATTCCTTTTGTTTCAGAGCTTCTAAAGATAAATGGTGTTGATTCTGCACTCCGAAAGATGATTGGTTCTGATACAGTGCAAGCCCGCCAGTTTGTGGAATATGCATTTGGGCAACTAAAATCATTTAATAATTCATATCCTCAGAAAGGTCAGATGTCTGATGTTGACAAGTATGATGCTGATGGCTCTAGGACTAGGGCATTGAATGATCCTTCCACTGTGTTAGATATGCCTTCTCAAGAGGCTGGTAGTTCAGAAACCTCTATTAATGAAGGTAGCAGTGAACAGAGAAACATGGAGGAGCTTCACACACATAATGACAATGGACATTCTTCTGAATTGTCAACACCAATTGGCAAGGAACAGCAATCAGATCAACTTTTCTGGAGGAACCTTGCTGATGTTGTCAATCATAACATTGTTCAAAAGCTAGGTCTTTCTGTACCTGAGAAACTAAGGTGGGATGGATTTGAATTTTTAAACAAAATTGGCTCTCAATCACGAAATGTTGCAGAATCATTTTATGTTGAATCTGGGCTTGCAACACCAGGAGGGACAGGCGATACAAATAATAAAACAACTAGTCCTCCAGCTATTAATACAATTCAATCTTCACTACCTGAGGTCAAAAAAGCAACAGAGAATTTGATAAGACAGACTGATTCAGTTTTAGGAGGATTAATGCTTCTGGCTGCTACAGTTTCCAAGATGAACAAGGAAGGACATTCTCCAGAAGAGAGGGAAGTCAAAGATGATTCTGCCAAAGAAGAGGATGATGACATACAATATTCCTCTTCACAAAAGCTTCCTAGCTCACAGAATGGGTTAGTATTAGATGAGAAGAAAACTGAGGAAATGAAAGAACTCTTTTCAACTGCAGAAAGTGCTATGGAGGCTTGGGCAATGCTAGCTACTTCACTGGGCCATCCAAGTTTTATTAAGTCCGAGTTTGAGAAAATATGTTTCTTAGATAATTCAACCACGGACACACAGGTATTTTGATATATCCTAGACAATAAGTTCACTTCTCAGTGTTTCTCTAACTCTAGAGATTTGTGATAATTCCTTCTACTCTAATGCCAATTGTCATGATCTTCAGAGCAGTCTTTTATAAAATTAACAATGGAACTTTCAGGTTGCAATTTGGCGTGATTCTGCACGAAGAAGGTTGGTGGTTGCTTTTAGGGGAACAGAGCAGGTAGGTCATAATGTCATATTCTTATTTTTAAGGAGTGGGGCTTCAAGTTTGTTCTCAACATATTTATATTTTGTAATTTTCCAGGCACAATGGAAGGACATAAGAACAGATCTAATGCTTGCTCCAGCTGGGTAACTCTCAATTTTTTTTCTGAGCTCTTATCTTGTTTAGTGCTACTATTTTTATTAGTCATACGGAGCGTTGTTAGCCTATCAATATTTCTGATTCGTGTTAGTTAAGGTGAGAGAGCTGGCGTGTCTGATATGGTGGGGACTGGGGACTTGTGTAATTAAATTGTCTGTAACCTACTTTTGTTAATAAACCAACATACTATTATGAAATCTCAGGAGAAAGAAAAGGGCTGAAGAGTCTTGTTTCTGAAAAGGAGAGGAAAATGAGAATACGAATTTGAGGCAAATTGTTAGTCTCAAGATGTTTTTATCTTGGCCTCAAAACAGTCTATCTATACTAGTAGAATATGGATGGAATCATGGAAGATAAAGAAAATGCTCCCTGGTCCAGATTTAAGATTCACTTGTAATCTCTACAGTATCTTTTCTGTTAACAGCCCTCTTACAGCAGCATAGCATTATTTAGAGTCTTGACCTTTCCTGCAGAGAATTTGCCTTCTTATGGCATTGTTGAAGAAAACATTATTGTCCTCATTTATTTCAAATAAATTTAATTTTAGACAATGCAGTTCTGTTTCTTCGTAATTTCGAATTGGCATAAGCTAATAAGGCTTTTGTATTGTTTGGTCCAAGAAGATTTTGAGGCATAACTGATTCTACTTTTACTTCTATAGGTTGAATCCTGAAAGGATAGGTGGAGATTTCAAGCAAGAGGTTCAAGTATGTCTAGTAACAGGTTTATCTATGTCAGACATATTTATCAGATGCCTAGAAAACTGCAAGAGAAACACATTCCGCAGTTAATGGTGGTGCTGAAATTACTGCAGGTTCATAGTGGTTTTTTGAGTGCTTATGATTCAGTCAGGACGAGGCTCATCTCTCTAATTCGACTTGCAATTGGTTATATGTAAGTGGTACTTCTGTAGATAATTGATTACACCAAACACTTCCTTAGGAATATATATTGTAATGATTTTTTTTTTCTTTTTGGTTCATGCATCTTGATCTCAAAGTAATAAAATTTTATCATGTACTTTACTAAGGTGTTTCTTAATGTGGAATCTCTTCTCTAAACTCACGTAGCTCTGTTTCTGTTCTCTCTCTCTCTCTTTTTTGGTCTAACTCTAAACCAATTAGCAATTAGTGATTCTAGTTGCTGCCTCAAGCAGACATTTCATTATTTGGTATGTATAAAGATGTAAAGGCTGCGTTTTTCTTATTGAGTAGAACAACCAATAGTAAATCATATGCTTTTTAATTTGTATGTTTCATTGTAAATAATTTCTTATCTTTGATGTCCACTATGGTATTTCTGTAATTGAATTTATTTATTGCTTACATGTTGTCTCAAAATTCTATGTGAGTGGTGATGAAACTGAGGGTATGTGGTTATTGTGCCAGAGATGATCATTCTGAGCCACTGCACAAGTGGCATATTTATGTTACTGGTCACAGTTTGGGTGGCGCATTGGCAACTCTGCTTGCTCTTGAGCTTTCTTCTAATCAACTAGCAAAGTAAGTTTATGTTGTTTTACTTTAATTAATAATTTATTTCAACATTTAATGTTTTGGTACCTACAGTTACTGATGAGCAGGGTTATATATATATATTTTAGTTACATTACTTTATTCTTCTCTGTTTGTTGTACTAGTTGAACATATTGTGTTTCGTTTTTTGTACTGTTTCAGTTTTTGAAGTTCATTGCTAGCCTGGCTTAGTTATCTATAAATTTTCATGATTCTTTGTTTATTAGGTTTTGCGCTGCACCTCATGATTGACTATTCATCATAGATCATCTCTTTCTAGACATAATTTCTTCAAATAAAGAATATGTAGGATGGGTGGCAACGTTGGTTTATGTTTTTCAAAACTGAATTCTTCTATACAATAAAAATCTCTACCAAAATAATGGATAGTATTCTTAAAACGTTAGCTGTTTTTAATGTCTGCCATATATACTTTTGAGATATAGTAAGACTCACGATTTTGTAATGCACAGAAAATTAACCAAAAAATTCAGTTGTAATGAAACAGGCAAATATTTTAGGTAGATCTGTAAATCTGCTTAAGTGCTTGACTGAGTGATTGCTGTAGTATCATTGTAATAAAAGGCTGCAGAAAATGGAATTTCTAACATTCAAAATTCTTCTCTCCTTATTTATTTTTTAATAAATATTCTTCCTAGCTTGAAAGCCAACATTTCTTATTATCTTTGGCATCACTATTTAAAATTTGTGTTAGCGAGTATATGCATGATACTATTCGTTCTGGTTACCAGGCAGGGAGTAATTTCTGTGACTATGTATAACTTCGGTTCTCCCAGGGTTGGCAACAAAAGATTTGCAGATGTTTACAATGAGGTAAAAGATAATACTTATAGTATTGATATTCACAATGATCATTCTTTCGTGGCTTTGAATGGAATAGTGAGTAATGAACTGAAAGACTTTAAAATTTGAACATAGTAGCTGAGGAAAATCTGATCCTGCAAATTATAAACGTATTCACAATCTAATGCAGCAACTCTCTGAAAATCTGAACTCTAATGTCATCCACAGTATGTTGCACTCCTGTCTCATTGGCTTTGTCTCCTTGAGCACCTTGAGTGATACCAGTACCACCAGCATATGTATTACATATTGCACTCCTGTCTTTTATACGCTTGAGCTATTTCGTTCTTTGAGTTGTCCTATCTTGATACTGGGTAGAAGCATCCTTGTGTTGGTTGTTTTATTTGGATTTTATCATTATTATTATTGTTTTAGCTTTTTTCAAAAGTAGTTAAAGCTTGTGTAATGAATTTGCAGAAAGTTAAAGATAGCTGGCGAGTTGTAAATCACAGAGATATTATACCTACAGTACCTCGGTTGATGGGTTATTGTCATGTGGCCCAACCTGTTTATCTTGCTGCAGGGGACTTAAGAAATGCTCTGGTTAGTGGTTACTGTAATGCGTCTCTGCATGTATAATATTGACAATGCTTCCATCAAGCTAGCTAGAGGGATTTTTGGGTTTTATATAACAATAAGAATTTCTGATGCTTCACATCTGCTAATGGTTCAATGCATTTTATATATACAGGAAAATATGGAGATTTTGGGAGATGGTTACCAAGGTGATGTGATCGGGGAATCAACACCAGATGTTATAGTCAGTACATTCGTAAGTTCTCCAAATCTAACTAGAATTTATATTTTATAGTAAGCGTTTATTGTGTACATATGCATACAAAAAAATGATCATCACTTACATTACATATCATGAAATCATATAATTTATAAGAACAACTAGGATAAGGAGGTGTGTGAATCCTGTGGTTGAGTGCGTTGCAGGATGTCACTTGTTTTATAAGATGGTTGTCAACATTTATTGAGAAGTTATGGTTCAGGTATATAATAGTCAAGATACACACAAACCGGCTAAAATGCCAGTTGATTGTAATCCATTTTTTTTTTAAATGTATAATAAAGAGTTCGTTTGTGTTTTCAATCAGTACTATTGCTCCGGAAACAAATTCAAGAGGATAGAAAATAGACATGCAAATCATCTTGAAAGTTTCATGTAGACTTTAGTGATGATCCTTGGTTTATATTCACTAATCACAACTTTGATGATTTGATCCATGCAGATGAAGGGTGAGAAAGAGCTTATTGAAAAATTATTACAAACTGAAATAAATATATTCCGTTCACTCAGAGATGGGAGTGGTCTTATGCAGCATATGGAGGATTTCTATTACATCACATTACTGGAAGTATTGTGCCTGTCTGCTCACTTTAATAATTTCGTGGATTATTTTTCTTACCCACTAAGTGTGTTTGGATAAGATAAATTTATAAGGAATTTTTTTTTTTAAAAGTAATTGGTTTTTTTTTTCTTTTATAATTTTGGTATATTTAAAAAACAATTATCTTCAAAATTTACTTCTCTTCCTAAATATATCTTATCCAAACACATCAGAGTTATTTTATTTTTAAATCAAAATTAAAAGTTCCATCTAAATGGATATAGTATTTCAATTCCTAATTATTGTATTTGTACAGAGTGTGAAATCAAATTACCAATCTGCGTCAAGCCCGCAGCCGGAAGAACAAGATAGCTTATTTCTGAACCAATGAGGACTTTCTATTTCATGGCCAGAAGCAGTGTTACTTGCAGGAACCTTCTTTTTGTTGATCTATCACAACACATCCAGATTTTCCATAGATAATCGCTAAGGTTTCTTGGAAGCTAATTGTATATATGTACATATCATTGAAATTGTATTATCTGATTGTATATTCTAATAGCATACTTATGTTACGCAGCTCATCTCAAGGGGGGGGGGGGGAGCCAAACTATTGATGATAGATAGCATGTGAAGAGTCTTTCAAGAATAGAACAGAGACACCAAAATAGAAAATACTCAAGATGTAAAATAACATGCAAAAGTACTTACCTTTAAATAATTCATGGAACAGTATTGCACAAACATTCTTTGGCAGCTTCATGTGCAGAGAAGCTCACAGACATTTATATTTATAACCGTAGCCTCCTATTTGCAGGCACGACATAAAGATGTCTCTAAATATTTTTGCAATCCTCAATTCTCTTCGTTTTCTGTCTCATTGAAGCCGATTTGGTGAAAGGCAATGATTAAAACCAATTCTTTGAGTTTCTGGTTTAACTATACATATTGCAAAAAAATTGTAACGGGTTCAAATGTCAGACTAAATCTAGAAATTTCAACTGTAGAGCAATACTAGTTCGGAAGACTTGTGCCATGTAGTACTACTTTAATTTCCTCCCGCAAGAAATAAGAGAATATATATCTCGTCAGTGAAACACAAACATCAATTGGAGATGTAGTTTGTAGAACAGAACTCTTTCCCATAGCAAAAGTAGCTATGTAAAGGATATAAAACTACTGAGTTAGTTAGAAAATACAGATTACACTTAATGTTTTGCACATGGTATCAGAGCCAATAGGCGAGATCTAAGTCTATCGGCGAAGATCGAGAATGACGGCGAATCAAGAACAAGATGTGTCAATGTCGACAACAGCTCAGGGAGTCGCTGGCATGGATGATTTCGTGCGAAGTCTGATGAAGAGTGACGAGCCGTCGTGGGCATTGCACATTTTCGATCAACCAGGGCTCGTGATGGTCTCAACTCCGTTGACAAGAACGAATTTCCTCACCTGGAGTAAGGCATTGAAAATTGCCTTAGGAGCGAAGGACAAAATCAGGTTCATCACTGGAAGTTTAAAGCCTCCTACTGGTGACGAAGCTTTGTCGAAGTGGCAGAAGGCAGACCAAATGATCCTTTCTTGGATTCTGAATCTTGACCTGTTACCTAATGTTACAAAGGCATTCTCTATGGTGGTTTGTAATGAACAAGAGAAAGATGCTAAGATGGCTTTTGCTCTTAATGTATCTGAAATACGAGCTATGGTTTCTAAGAATTCTAAAGGGGGTGGTGAAATAAGAAAGTTGTTTGTGAGCATTGTAGTCTTCCAGGTCATAGTAGAGATTCTTGTTTCAAGTTGGTTGGGTACCCAGATTGGTATACTGAGATGAACAAGAATGGACAGCCAATTAAGAAGCAAGGAACAGGTGTGGTAGCTACTGCAGTAAGTTCGAATACTGATGTTTCTAATTCTGGTAAAACTCCAGATTTTTCGGCTTTGTTTGCACAGTTCATGCATCATGAATTGGCAAAGGTGAATAAGGGTAAAAGCATTGCAGATGAGTATGCAAGCTTTGTTAATTCTACAGAGTTTGCAGGTACTTCTTCCCCATATAACTCTATTTCTTCTGGTTTTTCGATAGTTGACACAAGAGCCTCTTGTCATATGTGCTATGAATTACATCTTCTACATGATATCACTATTTTATCACAGCCTAGATTAGTTCATTTACCCAATGGTAGTTCAATGAAGATTAATCAAGTAGGCAAGGCAATCATTAATTCAAATTTGGTTTTAGAAAATGTTCTTTATGTACCCACTTTTCAGTATAATTTGTTGTCTATTAAGAGGGTTATCAAGGATGGTTACAAGGCTGTTTTTGATCAGTCTGCGTGTTTCATACAGGACCAGAAGATTAAAAGGGTTTTGGCTAAAGGAGAAGCATTGGGGAATTTATATGTGTTGAAACAAGAATTTTCTAGAAATGATGTTTGTAATGTAGTATCTTCTAGGAATTCAGTTTCAGATTTATGGCACAAACGCGGCATGCTCCTGTATATGTTTTAAAGCATGCTTCATTACCTGTAGTAGAATCTCATGATGCTTGTGTCATTTGTCATAAAGCAAAGCAGCATAGATTACCTTTTCCAAATAGTTCTAGTATTTCTTCAGAAATTTTTGAATTGCTACATGTAGATGTTCGGGGACCCTATAATAAAAAGAGTATTTCGAATACAAGATTGATTCTGACAGTTGTTGATGATTTTAGCAAATGCACATGGACTTTTATGCTGAAAGATAAAACTTAGGTGGTAGCTTTTGTTGTTCATTTCATTCATATGGTAGAAAATCAGTATGGGAAGACAATAAAGGTTATTCCGGTCAGATAATGGGACTGAATTCATAAATGAGAAGTTTAGGAAGATTTTGGCTGAAAAGGGTATCTTACATCATCAGTCTTGTGCTTATACACCACAGCAAAATGGTGTTGTTGAGCGCAAGCATAGGCATTTACTTCAGGTTGCCCGGGGTCTGATGTTTCGATCTTCTTTACCTTCAAAGTTTTGGGATGAGAGTATTCTTGTTGCTACCTACATAATTAATAGATTGTCATCAGCTTTGCTAAAATGGAAAACTCCTTATGAATTGCTATGTGGGAAGAGTCTTGATTATTCTAGCTTGAAGGTGTTTGATTGTTTGGCGTTTGCTTCTAACACTGTGCCTTTAAAGGATAAGTTTGGTCCTAGAGCATTTAAGTGTGTCTTTTTGGGGTATGTTGTTGGTCAAAAGGGATATAAATTGTTTGATTTGGACAATGATAAATTGATTATTTCTAGAGATGTCATGTTTTATGAGCAAATCTTTCCTTTTTCAACTGCTTCTATTTCTTCTAATGAATCTTGTCCTTTACCTATTTCATTTTCTGAACCAATCCAATCACATTTCAATCATACTAAATTTCCTATTTTACCTACAGAAATAATTTCCCAGCCTAATTCTCCATCACAACAAGATTATTTACCCACATAAATAAATGACCAAACCAATTCCCAAACCCAATCAAATTTTCCACCTTCTAATTCTTCTTCACCAAATATTTTTTCTTCTCATAGTGAATCAGTGATTGATTCTGCAGATTCACATGTTTCATTAAATCCTTTTATACAGCTGCCTATACAACCTATTTCAAATACTCCTACCAGAACTTCCCAACGAACCATAAGACCCCCATCTTGGTTGAGTGACTATATATGCAATAATGTGACAGATTCTAAAAATTCGTTTAATTTGGAAGATGTTCAGTTTACTCCTACATATACTGCTTTCATGAACAATATTACTCAACTCAAGGAACCCCATTCCGAGAAAGAAGCAGCTTAGTATACAAAGTGGTGTGAGGCTATGGAGAAAGAATTGATGCCCTTAGAGAAGAATAACACATGGGAGATTACAGAATTACCAGCTAGAAACCAATCCATCGGCTCAAAATGGGTTTACAAGATAAAATTGAATCCAGATGGGCAAGGCTGGTTGCAAAGGGGTATAATCAAGTAGAAGGAGTGGATTATTTCGATAGTTATTCACCTGTAGCGAAGCAAGTAACTGTGAGGACAATTTTGGCTTTGAGAACTATGAAGGGTTGGGCATTACACCAGTTGGATATAAACAATGCATTTCTGCATGGTTATCTTCATGAGGAGGTCTACTTGAAGCCACCACAAGGATATACTATGGCTCAACCGAGGCAAGTTTGTAAGTTGAAGAAGTCTGTTTATGGTTTGAAGCAAGCTTCAAAAGAATGGAATTCAAAATTTACTTCAAAGTTGATTTCTTTTGGTTTTAAGCAGTCTGAACATGACCACTACTTATTTACTTTGAAATTGGGTGTTGTTTTTCTTGTCCTATTAGTATATGTTGATGATGTCTTGATAACAGGTAATGATGAATATCAAATTCTTAAAGTGAAGGTGTTTCTTCACTCAACGTTCACTATTAAGGATTTGGGATATGCAAGATATTTTCTAGAGATTGAAATTGCAAGATCTGTTGCAGGCACTTTCATTTCCCAAAGGAAATACATAACTGATATTGTTAGTTCTACTGGTTTGCAAAATGCAAAATCAGTAGCAATAATTATGCCCCGAGGACACAAATTTTCATAAAATTCTCCTGTTTTTAATGAACCTGAAGCTTACAGAAGATTGGTGGGTAGATTTCGATACTTGAACATGACTAGACCAGACATTACTTATTCGGTTCAAAGATTGAGTCAACATGTAGCAGAACCAACCGAAGATCATTGGAGTGCAGCTTTACAAGTGGTTAGATATCTAAAAAGTACTCTAACTATGGGCTTGTTTCACAGAACAGATTCAGATTTTTCATTGACATCTTTTAGTGCTTTAGATTGGGCTTCATGCCCTACTACTAGAAAGTCTACCACAGGCTATTGCATCTTACTTGAAAGTTCTTCGATCTCATGGAAATCAAAGAAGCAATTGCATCTTACTTGAAAGTTCTTTGATTTCATGGAAATCAAAGAAGCAGACTACTGTGTCTATGCCCTCTTTGTGAAGCCGAGTACAGAAGCATGGCTTCATGTGTATGCGAACTGATGGAGTTATCCTACTTGCTATCTAATATGGGTATTACATTTCCTACTCCTATACCATTCAACTATGACAACAAAGCTGCCTTACACATTACATCTAATCCGATTTTTCATGAAAGAACCAAACACATCAACATTGACTGTCATGTGGTTCGACAGCAGTACAAGTTAGATTTTATAAGGCCCTTTGTGTCTTCTCAGCTACAATTGGTGGATGTTTTCACCAAATCCCTTTCAGAGCCTCAATTTACCTTTATTTTGGGCAAGTTGGGTGTTTCTTCAAACATGTCCAACTTGAGGGGGATGTAAAGGATATAAAATTACTGAGTTAGTTAGCTATTGTTTCTGTTATTTTTCTGTTACATTTTAGGTACTTGTCTGTAAGTACTTGTACAGCTCATTTCATTTACACTTAATGTTTTGCACAAGCTATAATGGTTGAAACTTGAAACAAAACTAAACAATCCCAATGCCATTTCAGAAACAGCAATTTGCAAGTTAATAACACACTCACACACAGAAAGCCTGGCAAGACCTCCCTTTAAACCAATCCATCAGCAAATTCCTGCTAGAATAATTTTTCGTTTGTCTTAGGAAAGGACAAAGCAGACCTTCAGACAGACTTAAGAGTTAGAAAAAGTGGAGAAACCCTGAATCCAATTGTGGTAGGACAAGAAAATAGTCACATTCTGAAACACAACAAAAATAAAACCACTAGACAAGGAGAAAATTTCACACAAATTCACAACAGGAGATGCAAATATCAGGGTTCCAGTCACGGGGATCGTAATCAATCAGAATTTAAAGGGGGCAAAACTGTATCATCGATCATAAAAAGGAAATCATATAAACCCAGAAAAGTGATTTAGCATAAGATAACCTTCATATCAATCCACATTCATACAGTAATACAGAAATCCCAGAAACAGATTGTTTTTTTGATTCTCCATCATCAACAGGAAAAACAGTTGAGCCCTAACAGGATCAATTGATATCAGAATCGTCGAAATCATCCTCGAAGCTGTTGAAGAAGTCGGCGTCGGCGAGCTTGTTATCGGCGGGAATACCACCTTCGCCCAAAATCTCGAGGGGGTCAACGTCGTCGACGTCCATGGCCATAGCGGAGCCTTGCTCTTCCATCTCTCCGAACATGTCCATTGGCATCGGCCTCATCACTCTCTCTTCTCTTCTTTCTCTACACCCAAAAAACTCTGCCTTCCAAAAGGGATTTCGCTCTACACTCTTTTAACACTGCAGCACCTGCTAAAACGCTGTCGTTTCAGTATGGCGGTTGTGTGATGAAATAATTAATAAAATGCTAAAATACATTAGCGCATTAGGCTATGTTTGGGAGTTTGGGAGTTTTAGTGAGATGGAGAAGGAAGAACATTAATGGACACTAATAGAGTGGAGATGAGAGGATATTATTGGACTGAGTAGATATGTTGTTTGAGAGTTTTTAATGAGGAAAAGAATAGACACTTATTAATCTTGTTTGGATGTTATTAGTAATGGAATGGAGTTGACACATGTTATTTTTTGTTAGTATAAGGATATAATTGTCATTAAAAATTTATAAAACTGTCCATTCCTTTCTTTTGGGGTGCCAGCAAAAATTGAATTGTGGGGTGCCAAGTGTCCCTCCTTATCCACTCCACTCTCCCCTAAAAAAACTTCCAAACATAATTTATTTACTTTTTGTCCCTTCCTCTCCTCTCCATTCCCCCCTTGACACCCCATCCAAACATATCCTTAGGGATTTTTACCCAGCACTTTTTTTTTATAACGAAAATAGTAGTAAGGCAAGACACTTCTCTTAAAATTATCGGGCCAGAACCATGTCGGAAAGGCAGACAGGGCCCAACTCAAAATATTATTGCACAAACTTAAATCACAAATAATTTTACCTAAAATAAATACTCAACTTACTCTTAAATGTTAAGAGATCTCTCTAAAAAGAGATGCCCACCAAATATAATTAAGTGACTTCAGAAGAATTTAAATGTTTTAAATTTAAGCTTTAAAGTTACAGCTATGTTAAAAATTTGATAGGAGAATTTTGTAACCCTTGTGATCTTACAATTTTCATCTACACCATGAAAACAAATAAATAATACCCATAATGCATATGTAATACTCCCTCCGATTCTATATATTTGATGTTTAAGGTAAGTGCACACAGATTAAGGAAATAATTAGCTCACCTAAAATGAAAAGAAAAATGAGATAAAAAGACTAAACTATCTCTGTTAAATTACTTGGAAAATGTTTATTCATTTATGACTCTACTATATTTAATAGGAATAAAAGGATAAAAGAATAATTAATGTTCTCTTGAATTTATAAAACATCAAATATTTTGAAATAAAAAAAATTCTCTAAAACATCATATATATTTAGAAGAACGAGAGGAAGTAGTAATAACAAACTCATGAGAAAACATTTTCTTGAGTTGATGATTTTCAATCATGTAAAGAAATTCTGAAGTTTCATTTTTCTAAATGTTTTTCTTCTTGAATTACTCCTTTTCGTGACATGTTTATTTTTTTTCGTGACATGTTTATGGTTTCCTAACCTTATTGAAAATTCCATTAACTAGAGAAATAGGATCAAAATAAGACATATTGATATCACAAAGTTTCAAAGCCCTAAAAAACATGTTATCTAATTAAAAAGACAAAATAATATGAATGTACTTTTCTAAGAAAGTCGGTTAAATATTAATCCCAGACCCAGTTAAGCATTTCGTAGTTTTGGACTTTAGGCTTTGGTGATTTTGAGGGAGACCAGAACCAAAATATTAAATGATAAGTAATCAGAACATAACTAACGGCGAAAAGCCCATACCATAATGCGTATCCCTTAAACCCTAACAATTTCACTCACTAGCTCCTTGGCTGCTTCTGACCTCACTACCCTGTCCCCTACACTTTCTATGGCTTTCGTTTCTAACTATAAGCTTCTGCGATTGAAACCCACACTCACTATTCAACCCCTGATTCCCAGATTTTCAAACTCTCCCACCCTCGATCAATTTCGTTTCTTCACTTCCTCCGAGGATTCATCCTCCAATGTCGATCAAATTCAAGACACAGTCCCGGTCCCGGATCCTGAACCCCAAACCAACAAGGCTCCAAATCGAGAGCGGAATGCGAATCAGAGATCCCCAAGAGGTAAGCATCAAAACCCAGAAAAATTAGAGGATATTATTTGTAGAATGATGGCGAACCGGGCTTGGACTACCCGGTTGCAGAACTCGATTCGGAACTTAGTTCCCGAATTCGATCACTCCCTAGTTTGGAATGTGTTGCACGGGGCTAAGAAAACGGAGCATGCGCTCCAGTTTTACAGGTGGGTGGGACGTTCTGGATTGTTCAACCATGACCGAGATACCACTTTGAAAATGATTCAGATTCTGGGTCGTTCTTCAAAGCTCAACCATGCTCGGTGCATACTGTTAGATATGCCCAACGATGGTATTCAATGGGACGAGGATTTATTTGTTGTGTTGATTGATAGTTATGGGAAAGCTGGGATAGTTCAGGAGGCCGTTAAAATGTTCCAGAAAATGAAAGAGTTGGGTGTAGAAAGAACCATTAAGTCTTATGATGCCTTGTATAAGGTGATTCTAAGGCGGGGACGGTATATGATGGCGAAAAGGTATTTCAATGCCATGTTGAGGGAGGGTATAGAGCCCACTCGTCATACTTATAATATTATGCTTTGGGGTATGTTCCTGTCTTTGAAGTTGGAGACTGCTGTTCGATTCTACGAAGAAATGAAAAGTAGAGACATTTCACCAGATGTTGTAACTTATAACACTATGATCAATGGGTATTATCGGTTTAAGAAGGTAGAGGAGGCAGAGCAATTATTTACTGAGATGAAGGGACGGAACCTAGTGCCTAACGTGATAAGTTACACTACTATGTTAAAGGGTTATGTTGCAACAGGGCAAATTGACAATGCTCTACGGATCTTTGAAGAGATGAAGTCATCTGGTATCAAGCCAAATGCTGTCACATTCACTACCTTGCTCCCTGGGCTTTGTGAAGCTGAAAAATTTTTTCAAGCTGGAAATGCTTTGAGAGAGATGGTGGAGAGATATATTGCTCCTAAGGATAATTCCGTCTTCCAGAAATTGTTAATATGCCAGTGTAAGTCTGGTGACTTGGATGCGGCTGCTGATGTGCTGAAAGCAATGATTCGTTTGAGCATTCCTACCGAGGCTGGTCATTATGGCATCTTAATTGAGAATTTCTGCAAGGCCAATGCATATGACAGGGCAGTGAAATTGTTAGATAAGTTAGTTGAGAAGGACATCATCTTGAGGCCTCAGAGTTCTTTAGCAATGGAACCAACTGCATATAACCCAATGATTAAGTATCTATGCGATAATGGGCAGACTGCTAAAGCAGAGAACTTTTTTAGACAGTTGCTGAAAACAGGTGTTCAGGATTCAGTTGCCTTTAATGATTTGATCCGTGGACACGCAAAAGAAGGCAATCCCGATTCAGCTTTTGAAATTCTTACGATCATGGGTAGGAGAGGGGTTCCTAGAGAAGCAGATTCTTACCGTTCTCTTGTTGAGAGTTGCTTGAGGAAAGGCGAACCAGCTGATGCAAAAACAGCTTTGGACGGCATGCTTGAAAGTGGGCATCTTCCAGACGCATCCCTCTATCGTTCAGTCATGGAGAGTTTGTTTGATGATGGCAGGGTGCAAACTGCAAGCAGAGTAATGAAAGTTATGATAGAGAAAGGGTTGAAGGAGAACTTAGATTTGGTTGCTAAGATCTTGGAGGCCCTTCTGATGAGAGGTCATGTTGAGGAAGCTCTGGGTCGAATAGATTTGCTCATGCTTAATGGGATCGCACCAGATTTTGATAGCCTTTTATCTATTCTTTGTGAGAAAGGAAAGACAATTGCTGCTCTAAAGCTATTAGATTTTGGTCTTGAGAGAGACTGTCTCATGGACTTCACAAGCTATGATAAAGTTTTGGATGCTCTCTTAGCAGCTGGGAAGACCCTCAATGCATACTCCATTTTATGCAAAATTCTGGAGAAAGGAGGTGCAACTGATTGGAGTAGTTGTGATGAACTGATCAAAAGCCTTAACCAGGAGGGTAACACAAAGCAAGCAGATATTTTATCTAGAATGATGAAGCAAAAGGAGAAGAAAAACACTCCAAAGAGAAAACGCATGGAGCAAGCTGCTGTGGCTGCCTAATTTATTTTATCTTTTGTGTTTTAGAGAAGTATGATGGGGTATCATTACAGTACAATAATTTGTCGTTAGCCGAATAGAATTCACTCTTTTTCCTATATTTCAAATCCAAATCTCGCCGCTTTGTGTGATTGGTACGTTCTTCATGCTGGATCAAGGATCTTGAGATCTTCCATGGCACACTTCAAAAGCTTTCAATTATTCATTTTTATCATTCTCATCTATCTAGTGACATCCGAGGTATCTAATTCTGTTTTAATATCTATAATTTTTCTTTAGAATGTTGTAATTTGAGAACTGGATGTTGATTTTCCATCAAACAGTTCATAAGTTTACATGACATGTAAATCTGACAGAAGCCAATCACTTCTGAAACAATTTTGTTCCTTTTGGGCTTAGAGAAATACGTTTGAATGATGATTTCCTTGCAGCTGGAATATTGTGGAAGATTAACCGTGTATATCTTGATGCTAATAAATTTGTAACTGTTGAACGTGACATTTTTGAAATGGTTCTCAAGAATATTCCAATTTTTGTTGTCTCTAAAACTGTTATAGCCGTTGAAAGGTCTAAAATTTATTATGGATCTATTGTTGCTGACGTTTGGTCCAATTATTTACCTGTGGTTTTTCCGTTGGTAGATTCATTTTTGACTCCTTATACAACAGAATTTTGTCCAAATCACAATTGAGGAACCGTAAGAAACACAGATCATGGAATAGAGACAATATAGTAGACAATAGACATAGTAATTTGATAATCCATAAAAGCTGAGAAATACATAGCGTTCACCTTAAAAACATAGGCAAACTTATGATCTAAATGGCATGACATTGATAATAGTAAACAACTTAGCAGTATCATAAAACTAACTTCAAATCACTACTATCTATAACCGTCTTTAGATAAAAAAAAATCGCTACACTGCATCCATGGCTAGGATTATTTAATTTCTTCCTTGTCTTTAAGAACTTGGATCATTTAAACTTTTTCAAGAAATTTACATTGTAGGTTTCTTAAAAAAGTAGAAATCACCCAAAATTCTCATCTGAATTAGAAGGTGGCAAGTTTAACAGGAAAGTGATGAATCTCATCTTTCCATGGACTCTTCTTATAGGCAGGATCAATGGTCTTCAAAGCCTCCCACACAGCACTATTACACTTAAAACCAGACCCAAACGCCATCTGCCACACCCTGTCTCCCTTCTTCACTCTCCCCTTAGCTTCACAATAAGCCAATTCATACCACACAGAACTAGAAGACGTATTCCCAAACCTATAAAGTGACATTCTTGAAGGCTCCATATACCAATCTTCCAAACTCAAGCTTTTCTGCATCCTATCCAACACAGCTCTGCCTCCAGTATGAATACAGAAATGCTGAAAAGCCGTTTTAAAATCAGGCACATAGCCTTCCACCTTGCTCCCCAAAACCTTCCTCTGAATCAAATTATTGAGAAACTTGAGTTTTTCAGTGATGGGTAAGACTAGTGGACCTAGCTTTGTGATATGGATCTTGAGGGCGTCCCTAGCTACGTTCATGAGGTCTTTGGAGAGGGCAACGCCAATCTTGTCGTTGTCGTCCTCTTGCTGCATGACGCAGCTGTAGCTGTTGTCATCGGAGACGTGGGTGCGGAGGGTGTGGAGGAGGCGGTAGGCGGAGCGGTGGACGTCGGAGGAGTGAGAGGAAAGGAGGGCGGCGGAGCCACCCATGCGAAATAGGCAGTTCACCAGTAGCATGGAGGGGTTGTTCCCCCAATACATGCTTGATATCCCATTCTCTGTGCTCAGCACTAAGGCGTATGAGTTTGGATGTGACTGTTACATAACATCATCATCATCATCATCATCATCATCATCATCATCATATAATCATTAATTTCAACAGTCAATATCATTGTGTATATAATGCTTATAGGTCAAAACTTGATTTTGAGAAGTATGAAGTAAAACATTTCTATTTGTGTCACTGATTTAAAGCATGATGCAGTCTGGTTTCTGTCATCCATATCAATAGTTCTGGTAACAAATAATAACAAAAACCTTAAAGATGAAAACGGAATTCACCCTATAAATCAAAGAGATATAGATATGTATGTATTAGAATGTAAGAGATTCATATAATGAATTACCTGAAGGAGGCGTTTGGCAAGATCAACAGCAAGTACACCAGCACTGCAACCCATGCCACTGAGATTATAGCAGATAAGGTCTCCTCTGAGCTTATAACGATTGACGACCATGTCAGCAAGAGAGGGAGTGGGATTAAACAAGCTACAGTTAACAATGAGGATACCAATATCCCTAGTATCCACCCACTTATTCCTCTCAAGAAGCTCATCAATGGCTTCAAAGAAAACAGTCTGAGTCTCCTTCCTGGCCTCATCTAAAGCCAAATTGGGTGGAATCTTCAACAAAGCCTCAGGAACATACGTGATTGGTCCCAAACCAGACCTGTCTATCATCTTCTTCACCAGTGCCATGCTCTCATCTGTCAAGAAACCCACACGCACTGCTCTGTCTATCATCATTTCCTTGCTGCAAAGGCAAGAAATGTCTGCTTTGAAGCAAGAGAAGTCTACCAGAAACACCTTTGTGGGTGTGCTCATCATGTAGCAGAACAAGATTACAATGAGCACTAGTGATGAGGCTAGGAACCATGAAAGCTGTGGAGGCAGATTATTCAGCAAGATACATGCAGGGGCTGCCACTAGGAAGGTTAATAAGGCCAAAAACAGGTTCATTTTGTTGGACAGAATCAAGTAATGTACGTGTTTCATCATCTTCACTGGGGAAAATGATGATGATGATGATGATGATGATGATGATGGAGGAGGAGGAGAAGAAGAAGCCATTATTGTTTTATTATTCCTATATGCAGTATATATTTAATTTCTCGATCAAATAACAAGACTTGATGGAGGATACACACACATACAAAGAAAAGACAACACAACACAAGCACTAAAGGCTAAAGCTGAAACTCAACGTACACTGGGTTCTCTCTGTCTTGCATCTGCATCTGCATCTGCACTGCTTATATAGAGAGACCTGAGACTCTGTATTGACAACAAGATTACTATATATGAATATATGATATGATATGATCAAGGGCTTAATAAGCACTAGTCACTACCATAACTTCAAACATTGGGGTATAGTTATGATTTTAAATGGTGTTCTGCTGGTACTTAATTCAATGCTTGATAATAAGAGAATTGATATATTCTAGAGTTGTGCAATTTTTATATACTTTGATTATTAAATATACGGAGGATTAGTGCTTAGCCTCTTAGGCTAGGAGATACTTGGGAAACCAAAATAATATAAAATATGTTGTAACAGAAAACAAATTAAAAGTTATATTATAAATGTAATCGTTAAACTTGATATTAATTTTTTTAAAAAAAAAAAAAAAAA